>PVLD010011326.1:0-65880 GCA_004027595.1 Dinomys branickii
ATAACTTTATATTATACAGCATCCAGTGCAAATTCCCTACTATCTTATCTATAATTTGGTATTTCCTTTAATGTTTTTGTGTTAACTAATGTGAAGATAACTATGTAATACAACATCTAGTTCTAATTCCCTACTATATTCTGTATAACTTTGTATTTTCTGTATTGTTTATGGCTTTTCTGGTTCATATGTCTCCATTATTTTGTCTTTAAAATAAAATTTAAAAAAAAGAGAAAAAAAAGAAACATGTGGTATATGTACATAACAGAATACACTCTGTCATACAAAAGACTAAATTTGAATCATTTGTAGAAAAGTAGATGCACATAAACAAGACATGCAAAGTTAAATATTGCATATTTTCTCTTATATGAGAAACCAAAAATATAAATAATTTAACATACAAAATAAAAGAAAGATGATAGGAAACATAGAGGTATACTTTGTGGTGATGGGAAGGGGCCGGGAAATTGTACAGGTAGGAGGGAGGAAAGAGGAAAGGGAATGTAAAAATGATCAAGGACTACATGATCAAAGTTTTCTTTTCTGTGGAGAACACAGAATTTTTAATTTAGGGAAACTTTTTAGCTCTGACATAAATGTTCTTTTGCATACTTCCTAATTGCATATATTTATTAATTCTCACAATGAATATGATCATATTGCAAATATATACTAATAAAGAGTCTTAAAAGAAACATTTAGTGTAGTACAATGTAGTACTATATTTAGTGCTAAAGATTTAGTATAGTAAAATTCATTAAATACATTATTCATTCAGCTAACTTAGTAATTATAACAGCTGTCTGAATAGAATAATACTTCATAGTAATACTTTAAGGCCCAAAACACAAGTTCAAGTCCTTATATTTTTATAATAGCTAAGTGAACTTGAAGAAATTATTTAGTATCTCTATATCTCAGCTATAAAATGTGTGGTGCTGGGGCTGGGGATATAGCTCAGTGGAATAAGCGCTTGCCTAGCAAGCGCAGGGTCCTGAGTTCGATCCCCAGTACTGCATTAAAAAAAAAAAATGTGTGGTGCTATGAGGATTGAATGACTTAATACATATAAAAAACAGTACAGTTCTGAACAAACCATAAGTCCTATACAATTACAACATTATATTAATAACTATTATGTTGCTATTGTTATTATTAGATATGGTGAAATCTTAACACCTGTATGATTTTTACCTCTCCTTTAGATTTTTGGCTGTCTTCCAATCTAGGGTGACGTTTTGTGTCTTTTTCTTTCCCAAACCTTGTCTAAAACACATCTTTTTTTAACTAGAGGCAAGCAGCAATTTGAAGAGGTCAATGAAATCTAGGTTTGTGTCTGAGCAAAGAAAAAACATCAGCAAACTTGTAAGGAAATTTGCAGTAAGGAACTAGGAAGTTCTTATATGGAAAATGGCTGTGTCCTACTTCCTTCTTACCACCAGATTCTGTTGTCAGTCTCACAAAAGACTTCTCCAAGACTCGATCTCCAGTCTTTTTTCTCCTTTTCTAAAGATGCTAATCCCATTAAGGGGACTCCATTTGCATAGCCTTTTCTAAGCATAATTACCTCCCTGGTAACCCAAAATTCAATCTCATACCACTGGGCTTAGGCCTTCCGTGTATGGACTGGGAAAGGAAGAACAATCCAATCCTAACTGCAAGGGGAAAATATAGTATGGCTCCAATTGAAGTTTTTTAATAACTGATGACTTAAAAGTAGGCCATACATTACTCCTATACAGGTTACCACTACTTATCGAACAATTTGACAATCTTGAACTACAAGTAGAAATGGTCTTTAAGACATTATGATGTAAAAAATAAGCACACATATTAGCAGCTTAAAAACAAATTGAAAAGTAGTATAACTTGTAATGATTTGATGACTTCATGGAAAAGTCACATCCCTTGAAAAAGCACGTGGTCTGGTGTCAACTGAAGTTCAAATGATAGACAAAATGGGCTCTTCAGCCCTACCAAAACTTGTAATGATTAATAGAATTAGATATCAGGACTCAACCCAAGGGGACTTTGGTTTCTCTGGTACCAACTGTATGAACCTAGAAAGTCACTGAGCACCTCTGATTCTTCAGAATCTGTGAGATTGAAAATATGTTACCTGCTTGTTAGGGTTGTTTTGAGGATTAAGTAAATTGAAAATGGAAAGTTAATAAATACAGATGTGTACCTAATATTTACTCATTGCTTGATAAATACTGGCCATTCTTATAATTCATGTGTATTACCATTGTACCTAAGAACACAACAGTTTACATACTATATTGGGTATATAATAAAACCCTATTAATGATATTAATATCTCAATTAATGTATATTTTGGTTTATGCTTATTAAATTTACATTTAATTTTAGATCATATATTATTAGATTTGAAATCAAATACAGTGAAAGTGATCTATATTTTATGCAGGATTTTAATTAAGTGAATAAATTGCTAAAGAAAACAACTATAGAAATTTCAGAAGATTATACATAGTATTATATATTCATTATTAACTACTGGTATGCATTTTGAAGTATTAATAGAAAAGAAATTCATATATAGTACCCCAAAGAAGATAATAAAAGAACAAATTATGCTTTATTTATAAATCATTTGATCTTAATTAATTCATGGAATAAAGGCCAAATATATGTATTTAAATAAATTTTATTTATTTAAAGTTTCAAGGAATCTCCTTATCCTTCTTTGTTAGTGTTTTGGAAATAATCTGGGGCTGGGGGTATAGCTCAGTGGCATAAGCGCTTGCCTGGCAAGCGCAAGGTCCTGAGTTCGATCCCTGGTACCGGAAAAAAAAAAAAAAAAAAAAAAAAAGGAAATAATCAGCTCTTTGATCTTATTGGTAAAGTACATTTATTAAAGGAATTGTAAGAATTTTGATACATTGACAAATTGCACCCTCCAGTGGAAAAAAATGTTAATCCATAAAAATGTAGTATGCTGCTGCATTGCAGATTTAGTATATATTAATGTGCTTCTGCTTAAAATATTTTTTAAAAGTCATAATATTTTATGATCTGAACAAATGTATAGCTACCTCTATGGAGTATACATTATAATTTCTGAATCCTCAGGAAGTTGTATTTTTAGGTTCAGTCTATTGTGTTAATAGGGCATTAAATGTTGAGAAAGAACTTTAAAGGAAATGTTTAAAAATAAAAGTGGAAGATAAAACTAGATTATATGCACATGCATATACTAAATATTATCTAAACACATATCCTCAACTATGCACATTTAATATAAAAATATTTCAAATATACCTCTTGTTGAAGATGCTGAGTTTCTATATTGACAAACTTTATTTATATTTTTTATGAGCAAAGAACTTTGGTAGGAGGAAGATCTGTAGTTGTTCAACACTGGAAGAGGAATTTTTTTAGATACCTAAAAACTGATGCATCATCTATGCCTGTTGCAAATTAAAGAGAGGAGGAACAGGGAAAGAAAACAAGATTTCTGAGCCGGGAGCGTATGTCAAGATCAATGCTAGGTGCTTAAGTGCATGGAATGATCCCTTTTTCCTAACCCAATTATATAGTAATAAAAACATGCTCACCCAGACTCTTTTTAAAACTAAAATCCTCCTAATGACAAAAGAAATTGAGTATGGTATACCAGAAACATGAAGGCATATCACATACCAACTTCCTATAAAGCAGAAATGCTTTTATTTTTTAAAAGGCAAATATTTCATTCTACCTCAGAAAATAGTGTGTGTGACTGTTTTCACTGTAAAAAGGTTAATTACTATTAGTAAAATTACTACAGTATTTTTCTAAAAGAGCTGGAACGTGTTTTTCACTTCGAGAAGTATAAAAGCAGATACTAATAGAATACGACAAGGTGTGTTTTGAAAACAGATCAGCTTGATTCCAAAACTGAGCTACTCCTCAATATTCTATGCCAATTCTGTAGTTGTGGATCACTTACTCTATCTTCTGTTTCCTGTGAATTACTGCCACACTGTGAAGTTCAGGCACAGGGGGAAACTGAGGTTCTTTTCTTTAACTGTCATCTGACCTAGAAATTTTTCCCTTTGTGGCTTTCATCTCCATGGCAACATGGCCTCTAAAAGTCCCTTCTGTTTTCCTAAGTGTAACTACACCAGCCTTCACTTTATCCATCTTATGCCCCACAGGCAAAAGGGAAGTTTGATAGTCTGGCTACGATGACTACTTATTTTTATCCTCAGCATCTCTTTAAAAGACTTTCATGTCTCTTCTTTGTAAAGAATCACGTTAAGAAATAAATCTTTTCCCTTTGTTACCTCTTTGCCAAATAGCTTCTGTTCTTGATAAATGATCTAAATCTTCTTCTGTAAAGAAAGTAAACACAATATTTATCTTTGTTTCTCAAAGATCCTATGGCCTAATTCTGGCACCCTCCTGCTGCCCTGTTCTCCTTTAACCTTGTCTCATCCTGGAAGCCCCTCGCCCAACACAGGCATTCAGCTGTCAGCAAAGGTTTGTTTTCACCCCTCTGATCGCTTCCTTCTAAGTCAGTGTTTCTTGTGACTGATTTTATTTCTTCTTCTCAGTTCCTTGGTTTACTTATTTGTAATCGTTTGCTTATTTTACTCAGTTCTTAGTTACTGTTTATCTCTTTGAAAAACATAACCCCCTTTCTATAGTTTCATCTTATTAATTTTATGTTTTAAACTGTATGTCTTTTTATTTCTTCTTTAATTGATTTAATTCACTATGGTTTCTTTAGTTTTCCTCCAACCTCTATCTGTTAAATAGTAAGTTAGGCCTGCAACAGATAAGAGAATGTCTCGTATCTGGTGGATGAAGCATATTCATCAAAAAACACATAAACTTCAAAATTCTATTTCTGTCAAGTACTACAAAGAAGAGAAGAGAATTTATGAGAGCATAGGAATGGGTTATGAATCTCACCATAGTGAATAAAGAAGTTAATAAAAGGATCTCCAAATACTTGAAAAAATATTTAAGAGACTAAGTTTCCCAGAGGGGAAGCAGAACACAAACCTCGAGAGGGTAGTGAAAGAAAGCTGATTTGCAAGAAGTGAAGGCCGTTGCGGTTGCAGAACTTTGAGAAGCACCCATGGTGTGAGCCTACGTGGCAAGTGAGGTTTGGATGAAACAGACTCCATGAAGTGTTGTTGTGTATCTTTGAGTGGGGGAGGGGGCTGTTTGAGATGGGTCTCACTATGCAGTTCAGGTTGTCCTTGAATTCACAAGGTAAGCCCAGGTTGGCCTTGAACTTGTGGCAGTTTTCCTCCTTCAGTCTCCCTAGTGCTGCAATTACAGGAGTGCCCCACCACACCGGGGTTGGTAGGTATTTTAAAACCAAAGAGAAGCTATTCAAATGTGTGGCAGAGGTAAGAAAAGTCTCTGCCAGTTAGCTGTGCAATATGACATTTTGGCATGTCTTTTAGCCTCTCTGAGACGCAAAGGCAAATGGCAATAATAGGCACCATTCCATTAGGAGAAGTATAAGTAGTAATGATACTGGTATCAAGATACTGATGCTTATGAAGCATGCACTCTTCCCTGGGCATTGCTTTCATTGTCTCATGCTTTTGTCTTTTTGGTTCTTCTCTGATATAGGTATTATGCCCATCATTTCTATTTTTCAGATGAGGACAATGAGGTAGAAAAATAAAATGAAAAACGAACACCGCTGGCTAATGGTGGATTACTTATTTCATAGGATTTTGTGAATATTAAAAGAGCTGAAGAACTTGATATACTTATCACAGAATGTAACACATTGTAAGCAGTTGGCACATATTAGTTGTTGCATGAGAAGTTCTATAGTTACTCCTTATTGTATTATACATTTTGAGTCAATGTAGAATTTTGGCCAGTGGCAGTTATTTTTCATTGTGACCATTTTTTACATACTTACTGCTTGTACTTATTTTTAAACACATTATTGGTTTTTTCAGTGACCAGGGAAATCTGCTAACGCTTTCACATCATTTGGGTGCCCTCTGTACTCATTAAGTGCCTAGGCTTTTGCTGAACGTGCCCTAAACCTCCAGCACTCTTCTCGATAATGACATTTCTCACAGGGCTTTCTGCTATGATAAGTATATTTTCCTAACACTAACTTCTCCATCAAATACTTACTGCAACTGCTTTCCTTAACTTAAGCTTGATGTTTCTTAAAGATAATGCTTCTCTTGAAACTGCTCAAGTGAGTCTTTTTGCCCACATCTCTTCCCCTTGAGCTCCAACACTATTTCCAATTCATCATTCTTTCAAAGTAATGTAAAAAAAAAATAACTCCTTAAAGTCCATATGTCTGCCTATACCATGACCCAGCTTCCTATTCCCTGCCATCAAAAATCCTTGCATTTTTCACATCCACGAGACTTCTACGTACACATATCTGGTCGCACATTATTTTTTTCGCTAGGGTTCTCACTGCAACTTTATGGACTTCCACATTCACCACTTTAGCAAAAGAGTAAACCAGATGTTATCAGCCAGGGCCTGTGGTCTGGACATGGTTTTCTACCTGAGGAAATTTTTAAAATGTACTACTTGATCTGGCAGATCCTGACAGTTTCATTCCACAACCTAGAGATGATCTTGTAATATTTTGATCTGTCTTCCAGACGCTACTCAGTGCAATTTTTTATCGCACATGGTATCATACCATATGAGTAAAACTACCCTTTTTTCCATGTAAAATATCACATAAGTGTTTTGTTATTATAATCTCCTATGATGTCCTCTCGTTAGTGAGAAAAATTCATGTAAAGTTCTGCATTTTAAACTGTGCAGTTCAGGGATTTGCATTATAGTTGCTAAGTTAGACAACCATCGCCACTATTTAATTGTAGAACAGCTTCATCACGCCAAAAAGAAACCTATATCCAACAGGCATCACCTTCTACCTCCACTTTTCCCTACCCTTTACCAACCACTTTCCATAGTTGTCCATACTGTGCACATTTCGTGTAAATAGGATCACACCATATGGTTGAGCTTTACTTCTTTCCACTCAGCATAATGTTTTCAGTTTATCCTTATTGCACCAACCCTTTATTTTTGTGGAGGAGCAATATTCAATCATATGGATACACCAAATTTTGTTAATGGGCGCATTAGCTGATGGACATTAGAGTGGTCTCTTATGAACAATATTGCTGTGAGCATTTATGTAAGTTTTATGTGAACATGTGTTTTTAATAGCCTTAAGTATATATGTATAAGTGAAATTGCAGGGTCCTATGGTAATTGTATATTTAACTTCTTTGAAAGAATTGAAAAATTGTGTTTTAAATGAATATACCACTTCCTTTCCCAACTGCAGTGTGTTAGTGTTCTGATTTCTCCACATTGTCAATATTTTGTTATTATCCATCTTTTTAACTCTGGTCATCCTTGTATGAAGTTGTACCTTATTGTTGTTTTGATTTGTATTTTCAGAACAATTAATGCTGTTGAGAATCTTTTCATATGTTTATTCACATGTGTATATCCACTTTGGAGAAATACCTATTTGCTCCCATGTATATTTTAAAAATTGGGTTATTATCTTCTGTTGTTGATTTGTAAGTTGTTTATGTTCTGGATAGTAGATGCTTATCATATTTATGATTGACAAATATTTTTCCCACTATGTCAGTTGTTTCTTGACTTCCTCAAGAGTTTCCATTCTTTATTGGACTTTTATTAGAAGGGTTTGAAGGTCACTTTATAATCATGTTTGCTTTAATTGATCTTTCTTGAAAATCATGAAGCAATTTTATTCTTACAAATCACTAGGAATTTTCCCCATGCCTTACTGATGACATCTGGCATTGATAGAGGACCTTGGAAAAAGCCTGTAGACTTTCAAATTAGCCTCATCACAAACCTGAGTATTGGTTTTTTGTTTTCTGGTGTTTGTTTGTTTGTTGGTTGGTTGGTTAGTTTGAACACCAGGGCCTTCACAGTGAGCTACATTCCCAGCCCTCTTTCAAAATTACATTTTCAGTAAAGTCACACTAAGTTATTAAATTGCCAGGCTGGGCTCAAACTTGTAATCCTCTTGCCTCAGCCTCCCACAGTACTGGGATTATAGGAGAGTGCTACATACCGAACACAAGGGTTAAATCTTAATACATCATTGCTTTTCCATGCAATATTTAAAAATATCTATATGATGATTTAACAATTGCCCATTTGGATTAATAGAGAGGCCTTTCTCATTTAATCTATTTAGAATTTCTGCTATGTGTGGTGGTGCGGGCCTGTAGTCTCAGTACTCTGGAGGCTCAGGCAGGAGGATTGCTATGAGCTGAAGGCCAGCCTGGGCTACATAGTGAGTTCAAGGGCAGCCTAAACTATATAGCAAGACCCTGTCTCAAAAAAACAGGAAAAAAAAGAATGTTTGTGTACTATAGTACTTTTATGTCTTCAATTTTTACATCAACAAGATATTAACAATGGTTGTTATATTACCTAATGTCATCTTCAAAATGGTTGCACATATAACCAGATAGAGGCATGCAAAAGTGATCAAACAATTACACGTTTACAGTTCCTTTCAACAAACCAACAGCTACTGGTAGTACAATTATCCTAGCTATCCTGCGTCTACATATTCATATTTTCCCCTCTTCTTTCTTTTTCCTCTCCTCTCCTTCATCCCAGTTGCTCCTTCCTGTCTGAGCAGTTTCTTTTCCCTTTCACTATATCTATTGCTCCTTTCAGATTTTATTTACTCTTTCAGGTTCTTATAGTAGGAATTATCCTATCACCATGTTTTGAAATTCTGTATTATTGTTCTCTATGTTGTTTTGTTTATAAGTTTGTTTTTGTTATTTTGCTTTTTAAAAATGAAAAACAAATTTTATATGTATATATAAGGCTAGCTGCAATAGGTGTATTGCTAATGTCTGTGGTTTATTGAAAGGAAGTCAGTGCTTAAAATCTTCTCTCTTTTTTGACCAGTTTTGCGTGCTTGAATTTGATAATCAGAATGACTCATCTGAAAACAACAATATGCAGTAAAAGAACCATTGTTGAACTCTGACCATCTTGTATGGTGAAGCTCTGTATCATTTGCAATTTTTTTTATTATTACTTGTTACTCTCTTTGGTTGTTGGATCAATCTTACATTCTTACATCTGGAGGACTGAGCAACTTCTTTGAAGATAACAGTATGTAATGTAGCAACCATTGTTAATTCCTATCATTTTGCTTTGTATTGTTTTTGTGTTGTTTTGACTTTTCTCTTCATTGTTTTGTTAGTTTCTTTACATTTTTAAAATAAAAAAATTTAAAATAAAAAAATTACATCAAAACCCTTAATCCACTTGGAATTAATTTATAGAGAAGTTTACTTAAAACTTTTTATTTCTGATACCCATTTCATTTTCCATTCTTATTAACTAGAAAATCTGTTTTTCCTGTCACAAATTAAAAATTTTATCTTTGTTTTTTGGTCTTTTTGAGACAAGATCTCTCTGTGCAGTGCAGGCTGTCCTTGACTCTCCTTGTAGCACAGGCTGGCCTTGAACTTGCAAGGATCCTCCTGCCTCAGCCTCCCAAGTACTGGGATTACAGGCATGGGCCACCATGCCTGGCTAATTTTTGCCTTTTTTGTAGAGCAAATTTGTCTGTGAATTTGGGTCAATTTCAGGATTTTCTATTTCTCTCCTGTATTTCACTGGATGCCTTTGTTGTTGTGTCATTTCAATGGCTTTAATTAGGTTTCTTATAGCGCATTGTATATGCATTTAAAGTGTATGGTAAGTTATGACATATGTCTATTTTGGTGAAACCATCACTGTAATCAAAATAATGAACAAAAGTTACCTTTTACCTTTTTATAATCTCTCACTTTTCCCTGCCTCTCCCCCAAGTGTCACAAACAACCAATTGATTAGCATTCTCAGTGTAACTTACAGCTTCTAAAATTTTGATCATGTAGAAATATACATATCTTGTCTTTTATTTGCCATAGTTATTTGAGACACATTTATGTTGTTACCTTTATCATTAGTTTGTTTTTATTGCTTAGTATTTCACTGTGTGACTCTAAAATTTGTTTTAGTACATTTGAGTCATTTGGGACATTCAACTGTTTGTGTTGTTTTCAGTTTGGGGCTGTAACACACAAAATGACTATGAATATTTTGTATGTAAGGCTGTACGGAAACATTAACTTCTATTGGATAAACGGAATAGTTTACATATATAGTATGCATCAGTGCAATGTTTTTGGTATTACTCATTCTCCAAGGTGCTCATGCCATTTATAGCTCCACATGAAGTGTGTGAGACCTTTTAGTGGATCTACATCCTCCCCAACAATTTTGGTTTCTTAAACTGGCAGTGGTGGCACACATCTGTAATCCCAGCACTTGGGAGGCTGAGGCAGGAGGATCACAGTGAGTTCAAGGACAGCCTGGGATACATAAGAAAGTTCAAGGCCAAGTCTTGACTACATAGTGAGACCATGTCTCAAAAAAAAGTTTTAGTATTATAGATGTACAGAAGTACCTGATTTTGGCTAATGTATATCTGTATTAAGATACAAATTCAAAATAAGATCTTTCCATGTGTTTATCTTTTCTCAGGAAGGGTCTCTTCAAATATTCTTCTTACTTTATATATATTTATATATATGTGCGTGTGTATATATATATATATATTTCATCTCATTGATCAGTTTTTTATATTCTCTATATAAAGTTTTTTCCTGGTACATATTTCTCAAATGCCTTCTCCCATTCTATAGTTTCTCTTTTTATTTTATTAATAATAGCTTTTGGAAAAAAGTTTAATATTGATGAAGTCCAATTTGTTGATGTTTTTAAGTCTACACATTAATTTGAAGCCACCCTTAAAATACTGATTATTCTAATCTATACATATGGTATCTGTTGTGGTGCAAATATTGTATTCCCTCAAAAAAGAATTCATATGCTCAAATCAAACTTCCACTCCAGGGACATTAAGAGGTGGGGCCACTTGAGAAGTGATCATTAGATTTCTGCCTTCATGAGTGAATGTGGCTTAGAAAAGAGCTGGAGGGGCCGATGTGGTCGGTTCTGCAGTCCCACCTAGTTGAGAGGCTGATGGAGGACAATTCAAAACCAGCCTGGGCAGTTTAGTAAGTAAATTGTGAGCCCCTCTCCCTCTCTGTCAGAAAGGGGCTCACTAATATAGTTTAGTAGTAAAGCCTAACTTGTCCCCAATACAATCAATCAGTCAGTCAGTGGACCAATCAAAATAAATAGTTAGAGGGAAGTGGTTCAGTGCTCCTTTCTTTGCCCTTGTACTGTGTCTACCACATGGAGAGAGTTTTCATCCCTCCTGCCACAGGAGCACACAACAAAAAAGCCTCACCAGATACTGAATGCCAGCACCATAGGCTTGGAATTTCCAAGAACTGTGAGAAGTTAATTTCTGTTGTTTGTTTAGTCCATGGTATTTTGTTATAGCAGCCCATAGGGCCTGTGGCAATTTGCTATTTTCTTCAATTATTTAGGTCTTTAATTTCTCTGAAATGTGTTTTAGAGGAGGTCAGAAAACCATGATGATGTGCCAGATTTCAATCACAGCTTCTTTTATTGTATGGCTTATAAGAATATTTTTACATTTTTAAAACACTGTTTTTAAAAATGCTGAAAAAAGTGAGAAAAAATGAAGTATATCTGGCCCTTGAGAGAAAACAGTTTGCTAGTCCTGTTGAAGAGAATCGTGTATAAAGGTTGAATACAACTTGTTAGATTCATTCTTAAGTATTTCAAATTTGTGACGCTATTGAAAATGTTTATTGAAAATTTCACATTCCTGGTACAAAGTACCTGTTCAACAGATATGCAGTTGAATAAATGAAAAGAATCACGTATTTATCAATAAACTTGTCAAGCAGCTTGCTAAAGGATATCAAAACCATGACTGATTATCAAACGGAAGACACTGGAAAGAAATGTTGAGGTCTGAAGATTCCATTTCTTAATCTTCTGTTTGTGTTCGCAGTTTTGTGGGCCCTTGCTCCCTTCGGCATCTTTCCTGCCGAAATTTCTGGCACCTTAGGAATACAGATGTCCTGGTTTTAGTGCTACATGATTGAGAAATAGGATGCAAAGAGAGATGAAGGAATTGGTTCACATGATCGTAAGGGGCGGCAAGCCGAAAATCCATAGAATAGGTCTACAAGCTGAATATGCAGATAAGACTTGAAGTTCCAGAGTCCGAATTCTGCTGAACAACAGGCTGAAAATTCAGGGAGGTTTTGTTGAAGTCTTAAGAAGTGGTTCTTGGCAAACACGAGGTTTTGCTCATGGGGTTTTCAACTGATAAGTTCCACATTACTAGAGGGTAATCTACCCAATCAGCGTCTACTGATTTGCCTGTTAATCACAGCTAAAACATATCTTGTCCCAAATCACAGCATCTAGGACCAAAGTGTGACTAGCAATATCTGTCCACCTGGGACTCTCAGAGATGTACAACACCGTTAGCTCCAAAAGTTGTCATTTGGACTTTTGTTTTGGCATACTTTTCTACCATCTATATCTTTTCTAAGATGTGTGCAATAAAAGGTTTGTTCAAAAACCGTTTGCCTTTTACATCAGAAAAATAACGAGGCGACATCGGCATGGGTTTGTTGAGTGTTTGCCAGTGTATGCGCTGGGACCGCCTTCGGCGGTTAGGGTTTGATTGATTTCAAACTATTAAATACACCAGTAAGAATGAAATCCGGTCGCGCTACTGCGCCTCTACCGATTTCTTCCAAACTCTACATCAATCCTCCCTCTCCGTTGCCCCTCCTGCAGCAAAGCTTCTCTGGTGCAATCACTGCAAACCACCCAGCCTCTACGAAAACCCGGAATAACAGATTTGCGGGCTCCCAAAGGAGCGAGTGGACGCTACAGAGCATGCGTAAAGAAGAGTGCGAGCGCATGCGCCCCGGCGGCATAGGCGGCGCACGTTGGTCTCTCTGGGCCACTTGGAGGCTGCGCGCTCGGTTGACGTGTTCGGTGGTGCGGAGGCTGCTAGGCTCCGGGAGGGGAAGGAGCGGCGGGAGGGGTGAGGTGGGGGGCTGAACCCGGAAGTGGGTAGGCGCTGGAGAGAGCGCGCCCAGAGTGGAGCTCAGCGGCAGGGAGCCAGCGGGGGAGCCCTGGGTTCCCGGTAATGGATCCGTGGGGCGTTTGCCCAGGGAGACTGGGTGGGAAGGGTAGCGGGTTTCTCGGCGGCGAGAGCACTCCCCGCCCAGCCAGGGCCTGGGAAGGCTCTCGGGCTTTCTCACTCGTCCCTCTGGTTGACCCCGCTGCTCTTGGTCCGCGCCCCTCCTGCGGCCGTCCCCTGCCGGGAGGTTTTGGGAACAGAGACGCGCGCTGTGCCGGAAAAACTGTGCCTTGTCTGCCCCTGGGAAACACGCTAATAGACTCGGGTTTTGCGGCCGCTACGGCTTTTATTGTCACTGTGCTACACCCCTAAACCACGACCGCAGCCCCCTTCACCCTGCACTGTCAGTGATCTTGGGGGGTTCCACCTGTACCTGCTCAGTTATTCTACCTTGTTCGTAGATCCGGCCTGGGATGTGTGCTTGGCTACCTTTAACATGATTCTTTTGTTGGCTGTCTTTCCTAACCTGGCCCTCCGTGTTCTCAACCCTAAAGTCTTAACCACGGTTGAGGCTGTGACTTTGTCATATTGTAGTTATAATTTAGAGTAGATGACTTGACTGATTACTTGACTGATTTACTCGCCTGGGGAGTTCATTTACATGATTCTTACACTTTTGCAGACCATGCAACCCTCGGGCACGCCCCGCCAGAAGCTGTTGTCCAAGACAATCTAGTTTTCCTTCATAAATCCCTTAAAAACCCTTATGAAGTTTCTTGTTCTGAGATTGCTGTACTGCAATGAAGAAAAGGAGAAAGGTTACTTCAAATCTTGACGAGAAGATCCATCTAGGTTACCATAAAGATTCTTCAGAAGGAAATGTTGCAGTGGAGTGTGACCAAGTGACCTGTACTCATTCTGCAGAAAGACCAACTCCTGAAGCTCTCCGCTGTTACCAGGAACTTCCTCCCTCTCCGGATCAGAGAAAGCTTTTGAGTTCTTTACAGTATAATAAGAATTTGCTGAAGTATTTAAATGACGATCGGCAGAAGCAGCCATCTTTCTGTGATTTACTTATCATAGTGGAAGGAAAAGAATTTAGTGCGCACAAAGTGGTCGTTGCTGTTGGCAGTAGTTATTTTCATGCATGTTTGAGTAAAAATCCAAGCACTGATGTTGTCACCCTGGATCACGTAACACATTCAGTTTTTCAGCATTTGCTTGAATTTCTTTACACATCAGAATTTTTTGTGTACAAATACGAAATACCTCTCGTTTTAGAGGCTGCCAAGTTTTTGGACATTATAGATGCAGTAAAGCTACTAAATAATGAGAATGCTGCCACTTTTCAGTCAGAGCGAACTGAAAAGTCATCGCCAGAGGAAACACTAAGTGAATTCCCTGGAAAACTAGCAAATCATCATCAATGCAAATTCTGTAGCAGACATTTTTGTTATAAAAAGTCCTTAGAGAATCATTTGGCTAAAACTCATAGGTCACTCTTATTAGGGAAAAAACATGGGTTAAAAATGCTGGAGAGAAGTTTTTCAGCAAGAAGATCAAAAAGGAATCGGAAGTGCCCTGTTAAGTTTGATGACACCAGTGATGATGAACAAGAAAGTGGTGATGGGTCAGACAATTTGAATCAAGAAAGTTCTGAGAAGGAAAAGTCGGATAGAAATGATTCTGAGGACCCTGGAAGTGAATATAACGCGGAAGAAGATGAGCTAGAAGAGGAAATGTCAGATGAATATTCTGACCTTGAAGAACAAAGCGAAAAAGATAACGACGTAGAAGAGGAAGCTGAAGCTGGTGATTCCGTAGGAAACGTTCATGAAGGGTTAACTCCAGTAGTCATTCAGAACAGTAACAAAAAAATTTTGCAGTGTCCTAAATGTGATAAAACTTTTGACCGAATAGGTAAGAAAAGAAAGTTTGTTTTCTCTAATGATTTACCTTTCATGGCTCTCTTAAAGGTGATAATGTAAACTAAGTTTTGAAAGTAACTTAAAAAGATAACTTAAGTAGGGGGGAAATTCAGTGTTTCAATACACAATTTATTCTGTTCCTTTTAAATTTGTTATGACTCAGGAATTACATATATTATGCTTTTACTTTTTCTTCTCTGTATCCCAACAGCTAACAGATCATTAGTTCATGTATTTGGTGTGAAGGACTCTAGAGCATTAATAATTATGTACAGCTTTGGTTTATATACCAATTTAATTTCAGAGATAAGTGTTCCTTTTGAGTCACTGATTATGTCATATTTAATAATTTGTGTACTATTTCCTCCTTATGCATAGTAGTATATATTTTACAAATACAATCACTTTTCAATAGTGTACAGCACTTTTTAGAATTGGGATGTTTCAGACTAATGTGTAGTGAAGAATAAAATTGTACTGAATATAACTTAGAACTGTAAGTAGATAATTTAGGAAGTGTCCTAATTAGTAGTACTAATTATTTAATAATGAATAAATTTTTTTCCCCATTAGAAAAACCTGAGATGTGTTCTATGGCTTGAAGCTTTCATTCAATGTTTTGAGATGTGTAATATTTGCTAGTGAAATAATTTTTAGAAATGTCCTACATAAACTAATCTAATATATACTTTTAATTGTAGTAGTTAAGCTCTTTACATGTAAATTCAAGTTAGGGAATTGTGAAATATATTTTAACTGATACAATGATAGAATGTAGATGCAGCCTAATTTTGTAAAATTAGATAGTTTAGTTTATATTCATATGTCTGGTACTGTTGAGTTACTTATATTATTGGTATAGATAGCAATTTATAAGTTTTTGATAATCAGTTGCTATCAAAATATGCTACAGCATACACTACAGCATAACAGTGGTAACGTTTTGCTTTTTTTGCCTAATGAATATTTCTAAATGAGAACACTTTCAACTATCCAGTTTAATAATTTTTTTTACTGAAGCTGTTTACAAATATGAATAAAATAACATCTTTAGTAGGTTGGCCAACTGCAAGATCTTATGTGTACAAGTAACTCATCAAGCAGGCTAATTTTAGAGCTATTCACTGTTTTAGAGCTATTAACAAATACTATGAGGTTATATGGAGAGGAGAGAACGTTGAGGTATCTGACAACGGTCCATCTTTCTGTCTGGATTCCGTCTTAGACTTTGTACCCTTACCACATGCTTCCTGTATTCTGCCTTAACTGACCTCATTTGACTTGGAGATGGCTAAACGGGTTAGTTCGCAGCATGCACTATAGGTCCAGCACATGGATCGCAGATCATTCCACTGAACAGTGAGTCTAGGCTGTGAGATGCTTTCTGAAGGAAATTCTGGGTCCTGGTAAGATTAAGAAGACTGGGGGCAAGGGTGTAGCTCAGTGGTAGATCTGTTGCTTGACCAGCACATGCAAGGCCCTGCACCACACACACAGGACGATTGGATAAACTCTACTTTGTAATACATAGCCCATTAATTCTATTTTCTTTAAAAAAATGATTAATTGCTTAACCTAGCATCCTTTCAGATTTTTATCACAAGACACTTGAGAGAACTTCATTTTAGTTACACACACAAGTTCGGAAGACATTGTTCAACACTAAGATGTGATGTACTAAGAGGAAGGCTATAAAATGCCTTTTACCAGATTTAGTCCAGATAGTTATGGAATCAGTAGGTCACGTTGTAGGGTCATGTCTAGTTTACTTTCAATATGTATTTCACATTACATCATACTTCTCTTATGCTTATCCCTATTAGAGGTGCTTGCTTTTTACTAGTAATCCCTTATCTCTTTACATTAGTATATCTCTCTATCTCCCTTTCATCTATTCCATATATCAAACAGATTAAGAAACATAAGCTAAATTATGTCAGACTGCCTGAATTTTTTAATACAGACTTTAATCCAGGACTTACACTGTCTGTTTTCGTTTCCCGAGACCATGCTAATGTGCTGCTCGTGGAGGATTATGATGAGGAATAAATGAGATAGGGAACTGCTTCAGGTATTGCATAGAATTTTACTGTTCAAGGACTGGTAATTGTTCTTATTATTCAGGAATCAAACATTTATTGTCTCTTAAGTTTCCTAACATTTTCATGAATAAATATGAAATGATACTCTCTGTCCTCCAAAATTTTAGAGCTTAGGGCGCATATTCAGAAAACAACCATATTGTAATAATGATAATGTTACCAAGACCAATACAGAGGACTGTGGGGGTCAGGAGATGTTTCATAGAGCAAGCAGTATTTGAGCTGAGACTTACTAGAAGTTTACGAGGTGGAAGGACCAATGTACAAAGGCACTGAGGTATGTTGTGTTGGGCAGATTGCTAAAATATGGATGGTTTCAAGATAGGCAAGGGATTCTAATGAAAATGAAGGCGATGAAGGTCGGCAAGTGTGAGGAGGTCAGATTTTGAGCAGCTTCTATGCCATGCAGAGGACTTTAGATATTATCTGACAGAAACTGTTGAAAAAACTTGACAAGAAAATGGCAGCCCGTAGGAGTTATAGGAAGATCACTTCAGCTTCAGTGTGGAGAAAGCCAGGGAGACAACGAGGAGCCTGGAGCTGAGGACCAGAAGAAGCCCGATCCTGCCAGGCCCGGGGGGCTGAGTGGCTCTGGGGATGAGAAGTGAGAGAAGGGTGGAGCATCGCGTTGTACTACTGAACAGTAGACCATACGGGTTATAGAATGAAAAGAACGTACAGAACCTGTATCTTAAATGTCCTGTATTTTTCCAGCAGTGTAAGAGCTACCATCCAATCCTCATATTACATTCATTCCCTTCATAGGATTGAAAAATGTCCACCCAGATTTTTGGGTGTTATCTCACTGTTGTTAATTCTAACTAAATTTGGAGCTGAAGCTTGTGCATTTTACTCGTCATTAGGATACTTGGTAATATCCTCGGTCATTTTAAGTACTGCAATAAAATTTCAGTGAGTGCTTGTTTGCTTGAACTAAGTGCAAGAGATGGTGTCCTGCTTCACGTTGGACTTGTAAGAAACCAGTTACACTTCCGTATCAGCTTTTAACTTGGCTGGCTTAAAGTCAGTTTGAGAGATGAGTCCCGCTTGAACCATGAGCTATGCACTATGTGATGTAATAATTTCCATTGCTTTGGATCTTTTATCCTTTCCTATGTACTTTTAAAAGTTGGTTGAAGTGAGACTGCAAATCTAGTTAGGGCTTTCCTTAGGCTACCAGCTGTCCTTTTCTCAGGGAATTCTCATGCAAATAAGAATCTCCTGACCTTTCCCCTTACACCAACAATTTAGTGGGTAAAAAATAAATAAATAAATAAGATGGTGGGATGAGAGAAATTTTGGATAATTTTTCTTTTTCATTTTTTCTACAGAGAACTAAAATCTTTCCTTGGATTAAAATCACAATCTCTTCTAGAGGTAAAAAATATTTTGTACAACCCTCCCCTTTTTTAAAACTGAAAACGAGTTACTAGTCCAGCCTGACAGAGATTCTACTTAGCAGTTAGTGAAGAGTTAGAACAATGGCATAATTCTTCAGTTTAAGACTAAATATTTTAGTTATATAGTCTTTGTGGTATGCTATATGAATAAATTCAAGGTACAGTTTATGATTTAGTAGTGTCAGATATATAAAAAATGTAGTAATGTTTCTCTTAGGAAAACTGCATACAAATTCTGATAATAATTTTCCGTGGCATCTATGAGGGAATACTGAGGCACAAAGTCAAATGTGTTTATGTGAAAATGATTTGAGACACAGTTCATAATGGTGTTTAGTCCACAAAAATACTGTGGATGAAATTTCTCAGTGTTAATTAGTTTCTGTTGGCAATGAAAAATGCTTCAGTGTAATATAGTATTCTGTGATGGAATACTTCTTTTATAATTGAAACTTTGGTACATTTGAAATGAATCTTTTGATTTATACTTTATTGTTACACTTCCCACCACATAAATATGAAGAAACAGATGTACGTATTTACTTTTTCTCCTGAGTCACCCCCCCATATATATATACACCCTTACTAATTGCTTTAAATGTGAGATTTATTTGGTGGTAAGCTTTTCTTTTTCTCCTCCCACTAGGCTCTGGAAGTCTCCCTGGATCTTTTAAAGCCAGCATTTCCTCTGGGTTTTCTTTTCATTTCTTGTTCAGAATCTCAGAGCCTATTATGGAGATAATAGGTCCTACAAGGACTGCAGTCATACACTTTGAATTAATAACAAGAGGTTTTTTCCACTTCTGAGATTCTTAATGTTACAATGAATTAAATTTCTGTGTTTTCATGGGTCATTGTAGAATGTATATAAAATTGGTTTTAAAAATCTTTAGTTTTGTCTAATTTTAGTTATTTCCATTTCAATTTGTTTTCTTTATCTTGCTTAAATCTTTTCGCATCTACCCACCTGTACGAAAGTGGAAGCCTAGGGGGCAGAATGGTTTTGATTTTTAACTTAACTGCCATTTTGATGGTTTAGTATTGAATAACATATACTTTAATTTTTATTTGCAAAGAAGAAAAGACTTAAATACAAGGAAAATACTACTGAGTATCTTTACAGCAAAGGCATTTTTGTAAAAAATAAAAGATTGGCATAAAATTTCCTTTATCATTTAAGATTTTTATTAACTTACTGTTCTTGTTCACTTGGTATTAAATAATGAGATTTAAGCACTACAGGGTTGGAGATTATCATTCAGTCTTGAGAGTCTGTTCTGAACATTCACAGTTAATCGCCAGTTAAGAATGAGTGAGTTACAAAAATTGTTTCATTGGTCATTGAAAAATCAGACTCTGTATTCTTGATTTATTTACATGGTTTGCCATGAGTTTGTATTATTTACATAATTACAAAAGTGATTTTACAAAATGAAATGTAACACTTTAATGATCAAGGAAAACCTTTTTTTTACGTTTCATATGGTGACCTCTGTCTTTTCCCAGTATTAGATCTGATCTCTTGACCACAGTAGAGGGAAGTGATGGAGGCAGGGTATTTATACGGATGTGTAGATGGGAAAGTGTGTTCTAGCACTGGTGGGGAGGAAACCGATGCCCTAGGCAGTGTTGGCGCAGCAAGTGGAAAAAGCAACATCCTTGCAGTGTTCTCTGAGACTTGAAAACCTGCTTACATCAATTAGAATGGATAGTCATAAATTAGGTGGACTTGATTCATAGTTGAGGTGTGTATATATATGTATATGTATATATGTCCATGCTGTGGCCAGTAATCTCTATGCAAGTGATAGTGCTGACTCTTCCTTACTAATGCTTACCTTGTATGGTGTCATGTATTTATTATTCTCAAAATCCAATGAAGTGTTACTAACTCAAGTCCACAGAGGTCAAATTATTAGCTTCATTAAGATTGCACAGTTTAGAAGTGTCCAAAAACTGGCTGTGTTTTCTCTACCTGCATGTTTACAAAAAGAAAAAATGATCTGCATTCTACCATTACCTGCATAGTCTACACCTAAATACATAATGGATTTTTGTCCAACTTTTTCCTTTGTTTTTGATTGATATCATTCTCCTTACCTTAAGCAAAATACCTTGATTTCTTATAAAGTTGTAAAATATGATTATCCCAGTTTTTCAGGCTGAGAAGATTGGAGGCAGAGAGAGGTTACTTGTCAAAGGGCCCATAGCCTACTATCTAAAGAGCCAGAATTCGTGTCCTAATGACTGGGTTCAGGGCCCATGTGTTTATCTGTGATGTTCTTTTGCCTCTGGAATGTAGAAGTTTATGTTCTAAATAATGACATAAAACAATTTTTTCTAAGGCAGTTTTTTTCGCCAGTGCTAGGCATTGAACCTTGGGCTTCCCATATGCTATGCAAACACACTACCACTGAGCTATATTCCTTAGCCTTATTTTTTACTTTTAAGATAGAATCTTGGTAAATTGTTCAGGCAGGCTACAAACTTGCAGTCCTCTTGCCTTAGCCTCCTGAGTAACTTCATTACGCGTTTGCACAGCCATACCCTGTTCAAAGTATTTCTTTGCATTTCATCTTTTCACTGTAACTTTGCTCTTTGAGAAGTCTATGTTAAATTTTCTTGGGTATTATTATTGGAAATAGTATAACACCTGTTCTGAATATGGAGCAGTTAGATACACAGATTCTGATGGAAATCTCACATTATGTTTGACTCTCCGTTATACCTCTTCATGCTTTCCTGCTTTCTCTTGTACCAGCGATGCCAGACCTTTTAGACAGTTTGTTACGGCGCGTGTGCCATAGGTTCGCCACCACTGTCTTACGCTGTACTATACTGTATTCTTATACTATATGTATTGACTTTAGAAGACTACCACTAAGCATGCAAATACTAGTTATTTTCTTGGGTCCTAGTTTCTTTTAAGTTGGGGAGGTCTTACATGAATGGGTTAGAGTGAAGTACGTGTCCTGTTCAGTACTCTTTGTAGTTCCCTGTCCAGATTACCTTCTGTGAGAAGAAGAAAGAAAACATTATATATGTGTATTATTTTCCTTTGTGATATTTATAAAAGATCTACCAATTCAATTTATGGATGTACATAGTAAAGTATGAAAATAATAATGAGTAGATACTTTGCTAAAAGCTAGTTTTAAAATTTTTTAAGCTTTAAGTTTAGAGAGTTTGCCAACAGAATGTTAAAAAAAATTTCCAACTCTTCTGTGTGACATAAATAAAATGTGTGACATGAATAATTTTTTGTAAGTGACCTAAGTTTTTGAGAAAAAGTATATGCTGAGCAGTAAGCACAAAGCAGTCTTTCAGGTTTCTCTGAGTTAGAAATTGAGGTCAAGTTTTTTTCTAGTCTTTTGTGTTGATTTTGGAGTGTATATTAAATTTGCCAAATTGTGACATTTTATTGGATTATCAAATTTCAGTTACAATATAGGATATGTATGATTAATCTTAATTTTTCCTTTTGTAGGGAAATACGAAAGCCACACCCGTGTGCACACAGGTGAGAAGCCCTTCGAGTGTGACATTTGTCACCAGCGCTACTCGACAAAGTCTAACCTGACTGTTCACAGAAAGAAGCACAGCAGTGAAACGGAATTTCATAAGAAGGAGCACAAGTGCCCTTACTGTAATAAACTTCATGCCAGCAGGAAGACTTTAGCCAAGCACGTAAAGAGGCAAGTATTACCTTGCTTCCATAATCTGTTGTATTGTGTCTTCTAATATACAGAGTAAACTAAACACATGTGTGGAGTGCTCATCCACCATTCTTGCATGGCTTAACATTTTGCAGACTGCAAATTAAGAGCAGCAGATGTTAGCTTGTTGATATTTTTGTTGCTGTTGACGTGAACTTTTTGATACTGAAACAAGAACATAGTTTATAATGTAAGAGTTTAATATAGCACATTTTAACTATCCTGTTTTCTGTCTTGTGTCTTGCCAGGTATGTGTTTAGAAATACGTGATCTTAA
Source organism: Dinomys branickii (assembly GCA_004027595.1). Classification (NCBI taxonomy): domain Eukaryota; kingdom Metazoa; phylum Chordata; class Mammalia; order Rodentia; family Dinomyidae; genus Dinomys; species Dinomys branickii. The sequence goes on from PVLD010011326.1 coordinate 22,498, forward strand.
AATGCTAGGAAATTTATTTTTATATGCAAGTTTACGTTTGAAGTGTAAAAAGTTTGTAAGAGAATATTTAATATTATTTAACTTAACTCTGAAGGCAATTAAATTTATTGAAACCTGAACTAAAAAAAATCTGATGAATAACATTGCACATTACCCATAATGGCTAGGTTCTGATAGGTATTTAAAATATGATTAGAATTTTCTTTAAATATTGCTTCATAAACTTAGGGATACTGATAAGTTTATTAAAAATGGTGATGATACCTATGTTCTTACTGTGTGTCTGTCTTTTAAAGAAGGAAATCAGTACCTGATTCTTACAATTACTATTGACAGATTATATGGAACGCTGACTTCAGTTTTTCCTTGTTTTATTCTTTGATAGATTTCATCCTGAAAACGCACAAGAATTTATTTCCATTAAGAAGACTAAAAGTGAAAGTTGGAAATGTGATGTAAGAATTTGTAATTGGTATTAGAAAACCAAGTAGTGTCTGATAGTTAATGTGCCTTATCATTCTGACCTCCTTTACGGCTTCAGTGTATATCTGTGGAGAGAAGGAGAGGGATCTCCTCAGCCGTTCTCTGGCTTCAGCTTCTACGACGTGGAGTCATTTCATATTATTTGACTCTGTAATATTTTCCCCTTACCGAGTTTCATCGTCCTTGGCTATAAAATGATGAATTGGCAATTCATCAAATGATGGATTGCTAATTGTATCTAACCAAATACATGGGAACAGTGGTAGTCTTGTATTTTTGACATATAAATAGCCTAAGCATATTTCACAGAGTAAGAGATTCCTGTCTAGAATTAAGCTAGATTATTCTGTAGCACTGAACATACAAGGAGATAAAACTCATTACCTTTTTTTTTTTTTTTTTTTTTGTCTTTTTGAAATGCGTTTCACTACGCAGTTCAGGCTGACCTTGAACTCACTTTGTAACCCAGGCTGGCCGTTGAGCTCTCAGCAGTCCTCCTGCCTCAGCCTCACAAGTGCTGGGATTACAGGCGTGTGGCACTACACCTGGCTTCAGTTTTTTTAGTACTAATTTAAAATAATTCCTTACTGTAATTCTGCCAGGGATCCCTCCCTCCCTATAATTAGAATTTGGTTATACTTCTGGGAGAGATGTTTTTAGCATTCAGTTGAATTTAGTGGTTTTTTCCTCGTTGTAAATATTCCATTTTAATTTTTAATTCTGGTTCTTATATTTTATATACATTTTTATTTAGATTTGTAAAAAATCTTTTACCCGAAGACTACACTTGGAGGAGCATATGATTCTACATTCTCAAGATAAACCTTTTAAGTGTACCTATTGTGAAGAACATTTCAAGTCACGGTTTGCACGGTTAAAGCATCAGGAAAAGTTCCATCTGGGTAAGCAGGATACTCTTCCTTAAGGCGGTCGTGACAGTTACTGATTACTATATCGTGCTGGAGGAGCCATCTACTCTTAAACTACTCTTTCTTTTGAGAGGCCTTATTTTTTTAAAGTAGTTTCAGGTTCACAGCTAAATTAAGAGGATACAGATGTTTCTCATCACATCTGCCGCCGTCCCGCACACAGCGTCCCCGCCGCCATCACGCACGTTCCTGTTATCCGCGTCCTCCGTCATAGGGGTATACTTGGCGCGACTGATGAACGTCCGAGTTTTGGTGACCGTGAATACAGCTGTTGCAAGCATGTGTGTGCAAGTTTTTATGTGGACACAGATTTTCAGCCTGGGAGTGTGAAAGCACTAGTAGATGGTAGGAGTGTATTTAGTTTGTAAGAAACCACCAAAGTTGCTGTAGCATTTTGCATTGAAACCGACAATGAACATTACTTCACATCTTTGCTAAACATGTAGCATTGTCAATTTTCTGAATTGTGGCCCTTGTAATGGATGTTTACTGGCACTTCATTGTTCGAATTTGCATGTTCCTGATGACATAGGAAGTGGAGCCCCTTCGCATGTGTGTACTGCCCATTTGTGTGTTTTCTGGGGTGTGATACCTGCCGTGTCATGGACCCACTGTTCAGTTGGTTGTTTGTTTTTATTTTTGAGTTTTGAGCGTTGTTTGTGCTTTTTGGATAAGGCCCTGTATCAGATTTCATTTTAAAGTACGTTCTCTGAATTTGGCTTGTCTTTTCATTATCTGGACAATGTCACAGAAAAATTTTTTCATTTTAATGAACTCTAGCTTATCAGCCCTTTTATGAATTATGCCTTTGTTTTCATATCTAAAAAAATCATCCCCAAACCTGAAGTTAATAGAGTTTTTGCCTGCATTATCTTGCAAGAGTTTTTTAGATTTTCATTCAGGTCTGCTATTTGAGTTTATGTGCGAAGGGTGCAGTGAGTTCTATGTGTAGACTTTTCCTGTGTATGCCCATTTGCTGAGTACCTTTCTTTGAAGACTGTTTGCTCTGTTGGTTAGCCCTCATTCCTTTCTTGATCATTTGGCCGTATTTATGTGAGTTTAGGCTGTCTTCTGGGTTCTCCCTTCTGTTTTATTGATCTTTTTTGTCATTTCATCTGCCAGTATAGTCTTGATTATTGTCACTTTGTAGACTTGAGGTTGGATATTGTCAGTTCTTTAACTGTAAGTCTTCTCCCTTAATATTTTATTGGCTATTCTGGATTTTTTTTGCCTCTCTATATGAATGATAAATTATTTTGTCAATACCCAAGAGGTAATTTTCCAGGATTTTTACTGAGTTTGAATTCATCTCTAGAGCAAGTGGGGAACAACTGGCATGTTATCAGTGTTGAGTCTTCCAACCATGAACACAGAAGTCTCTCCATTTATTTAGTTCTGCCTTGGTTTCTTTCATTAGTATTTTGTAGTTTTCCTTATATGGATCATATACCTATTTTGTTAGATTTTTACTAAACTATTTTATTTTGGGGAATTGTTGAACCACTCTTGAACCTTGTGTATTAAAGTAGGCAAAGGAAATCATACAAATTTTTTTTTTTTTTTTTTTTTGGCAGTACTGGGGATCGAACTCAGAACCCTGCACTTGCTAGGCAGTCGCTTATTCCACTGAGCTATATCCCCAGCCACGGAAATCATACAAATTTGGAGGAGTACTACATATGCTGCACCTCCAGGAGATCAGTAAATATGGTGTTGTATTTTATTTTTGGGTGGCAAATGTGCTGGCATAATGCAGAGAATTCACATTTGTCTATTGGGTAGATTTTATAAGTGCTTAAGGCATTTTTGCCTGGTAAGACTCATTTTCAAAGAATGGGATAAAATTAGTATATGTGGAGTAAAGTATATTTGATAAATTCTTTCCCCAATGCCTATGACCAAGGTAGGTCTGCAGGTCTAGATGGTGGTATAGTTGATAAATGTTATCAAATAATATAAATATAAATATTATAAATATTATATTATTGATCCCAGTAATGAGTTGTTGTGATCCCACACAGAAGCATTTTCCCTGTTCTGTTCAGTGCTTTTATTAGTAACTTAAGTAAAAGTAATTTAGATAGATAGCTTTCTAAACGGCATAAAGCCAGAGGGGTATTTAATATGCCAAAAATTTTTGTATAAAATATAAAAAGCTGTATGCTAGATATTAAAACAAAGTTAAAATTAAGAATAAGGACAAAGTTGTAGATTATCAAACTAATTTGACTTTTAATCATTGGATCTTGAAAAACTATAGAATGGTGGATACTCCAGACTCCCTATTTTTGGATGGGTTTAACAGCAAAGACTGTTTAGACAGAGATACAGTGTGAAACAGTAATGTGATATGGCTGACAAAACCAATGTAGTCTTAAACAGTATTAATGTGTATTGTTCAGGATTATGGAACTAATAGTCTTAATTAGTTTGAAATTGATCTGGAAAATAAATTCATTTCTGTATGAAACATTTAAAATGGATATTAACAAATATGTATATATTTTAGAGGTGAATAATTTCGGTGATATAGAGACTTACAGACATGTCATGTGAAAAACTGTTGAAATAATTTGAAATATTTTGTGTAGGGAAGGGAAATGGAGTACATCTATCTTCAGATATTTTTAAGGCTCTTTGATATAACAAGACATTTAATCTTTGTGATTCTAGTATATAAGGCTATTACATGCTAGAAGATTATTTCTTTTTAGTTCAAATTGCTTTTACTATGTTATATAGTCATAATATTCCATTTCAGTAATTCTAAGATACAAAAGTTTTTATGAAAACAGTTTTTATGATTACTAATTACAGTTGGAGACATGTTCATGATTTCATGTGAGAAATTTCTTTACACTTTAGTTCAAGGAAAGATCATTTTTATTTGCAAATCAGTGGGCTTTTCTTTATTTTGAAATAAAAACTATAGTTAATATTCCTATAAAAACATCCTAGCAAAATGCAGTAATTTTTATAACTACTGTGATAAGAGTCCACTTCCTTTATCTATTTCTTCTTTTATTAGCTACATCATTTAATAAATGAATTAGCATTTTGAGAGCATTGGGAAAAAGTTCCAAGATGCAAATTTAATTTTACTATCAATCTTTTTAACATATGTGAAATTAAAGTAACTTGTTACAGTAATTATTTTCTCATCAGTGAAAGTATATTAGTATGCAACTGTGACATGCTGAATCGGACAGCTCTTAAGAGTTGTTGAGAAGGACTTTCCTGGAAAGAGGTTTAACTAGATTTTTTATGGCTTATTAAAAGATTATTTTTTCAATCATAATTTAGCACATCAATAAAAGAGCTGTTCTGCAAAACTAGGCAGTAAAGGTTAGCTAACCTGTTAACTAAAGTTCACTGAGTCAGATGCTCAGGGAAGGACATTGAACATTCAAAGCAGTAAGTATTTATTGGACAGCTCCTAATTATATGATAAACTCTGTGTTAGAATCTGGAGTTACTATTCCTGACAAATTGATTACAAGTAAATAAGTCACTACATGGTAATGCCTTGTTCACACAATGTTTTACAAATGGTTAGTTAATTTATATAATTTTAAATAAGAGTTGACATTATTAGGAGAAAGACAAGTATAAATGAAGTATAAGACTTCATAGCAAGGCTGATTTGCAGCATTACACTTAGCCAGCCACCTATTGTGTGATCTAGAACAGTCTCTCTCAGGGCTTAGGGTTCTTCATTTTTGAAACAGAATTACTGTAAATACTTGCTGCTGTGATGATTATAAAGTGCCAAATACAGAGCCAGGCATTATTTGTATTTCCTTTCTCTGAATGTGTTATTTCTAGTATTATTATTTTCAAGAGAAACATGTATTTTTAAATAAAACAATTTTTTGCAGTTTTACTATTATTAAGAAAAAAACCCAAATAGAATAATAATTAACCAAATAGATTATTAGTTTGAGTATTTTCAGTGTATGTGTGTATTCAGTGTTGCATTTGGTTTATTTCTTAAATAATGATAGGTAAGAATATTTACTGGCATATAGTAAGCTTCTTTCGTACTCCAGCTCTGTTCTTCTATCCCTTGAATCACTGTATACTCTAGATACTGTGGAGTGGTTTACAACATAGGTGTATATCAAGATCATCTGGAAAACTTGTTAAAGTTACCTTTAAAGTTCAGTTTGTGGGGTTCCATCCCCTATGTGTCAGATTACATTGTTCTGGAACTTGGTTTTCTAGCAAGTTCCCAAATGGTGCTGAGGCAGATGACTAGATACCACAGTTTGAGAACTAGTAGCTTCAGATTACTAAAAGCCATACAAATAGGGGAACCACCTCTCTTGAGAATTGTATATTTTGTCAAGTCACAGGGATAGATACCTATGTAGTACAACTGAACAGGTGAAGGAAAAGAATTTTTAATATGTATATCTATTTATAAATGTAAGAGTTACTCTTCGGGTTTTAAAAGTTAGTTTTTATAATTCTAGCCTATCTGGAAAGTTGGCCTCAAGATTTAGTTTAATATAAGTTCTTAGCTTAGTTTCATATCTGAAAAGTTCAAAGATGTTTGGCTATATGCAAAACTGAGTTCACAGTGTAGGAAAAAACCATAAATACATTGTAGTTATTTTCTTTAAAGAACTCTGAAGTATAATTATACTGCTGGACTGCCTGCTGGGACCTTTTAGCCAGATCTGTGTTGTGAATTAACTATAATAGCACAATTTGGACATTGACATTCATAAACATATCTACAAGCAAAATTATTTCATAGCCCTAGTAGGCTTGGAAGAATTTCAACCTGTTTTATAAATTAAAATTGAGAGATGGCCTCAAGAGTTTACATTGTATTCCATATCGATAATATTCTTAATTCCTAATAAAACATTTTCCATGGGATCTAAATCTTTTCCTCTCTTGGGTCCACTCTGCTCCCTCTTCGCACTTTTTCTCAGATGATCCGCATTCCTGGCTTCTCCAGACTTCTGGAACCTGCACTGTACCTTTGGCTTCTTCACACTCCCAGCTTCACACTCTGCCCTCTCAGGGACACACTGCCCAGCCTCCCAGGCCTTCTGAAGTCTGGCGGAAGCCTTCCTGAGCCCGTGACTCTTTCATTCTCACGCACCTAAAGCCAGTGGCCAGAGTCTGGCTGCTGCAGTGCTTGCCCTGGGACAGGTAGCTTGCGTGCAATGTGTGGGACGGAAAGAGACCAGCCCCTCTGTTTCTCCCTCCCTCGTTCTCTTTCTTGTTGCCTTTGCTGTCTTCCGCCACAGTGAGTGGCTGTCCCTCCGCCTTGTGCCACCCTGCCGTGGCTAGTGAATAATGGATTGAAACCTCTACAGACTGAGCTAAATAAACCTTTTCCCTTTACATTTTGGGTGTCAGGTGTTTCGTCTCAACAATGAGAGAAAAATAGCTAGGACAGAATTTGGTACCAGAAAAGTCGTTGCTGTGACATTACCTGGCCAGGTGGCTCTAGAATATTTGTAACTGGCCTGTTGAAAGGAGAAGAGTTGGGAAAGAGATACTGACTGAAAAAGTAGAGGTGGATCACCTTAGTCGATCCTGTGTGGGAGATTCTGGTCAGAACTTAGAAGGCTGATAGAAATCCTGCCAGTAATGATGAGGCTCAGGTTTCTGTTGGGAAGAAAGACTTTACTGGCTGCTGGACTCCAGATATTATGGGTTGGCAGAAAATTTATCTGCATTTTGCTCATGTCCAGAGACTACCTGAGACTGAGATTAAGAGCTATGGACTAATTAATCCTGTAGGAGATATTTTAAGACAGTCTGATGTTGAGGTGGTGGCATGGCTGCTGCTGGGAGCTTTTAATCAGATCTGTGTTGTGAATCAAGAGCAAAGAGCCCAGCAGGATGGTTTAAAACATTGTGGGTTTGGCCAGAAAGGAAGCTCCAACGAAGCTGTGGATTGCAAAGATAGAGAAGAGCAGGTCTTAATTGCTGAAAAGGAACAGGAGAACAGAAAAGATGGTCTGAGGGCATCACAAGAAGCAATAGAACTCCTCCCTTTGCAGCCTTAAAATTGCAAAAGTGAAAGACTGCTTTGAGAAGAGAACCCCACAGTACCATGTTCCAGGATGGCAGTGACCTAGAGAATTTGTTCCTCAGAATTGGATTCAGAGTGCTCAGTGATCTAGATACTCAATTCCTACAGCCAAGGGAAAGGGAAACCTGGCTACTGCTCCAGCTGACAGCAGACCTTGGCATCATCCATGTGGCACTGGTTTTAGGTGCATGCAGAATGAAAGAGTCATGGGCTCAGGAAGGCTTCCGTCAGATTTCAGAAGGCCTGGGAGGCTGGGCAGTGTGTCCCTGAGAGGGCAGAGTGTGAAGCTGTGAGTGTGAAGCCAAAGGTACAGTGCAGATTCCAGAAGTTTGGAGAAGCCAGGAATGTGGATCATCTGAGGAAAAGTGCAGAGAGGGAGCAGAGTGGACCCGAGAGAAAAGCCATTAAAGCTGTAACCACCAGCAGTGCCATACGGGTAGAGCCACCCTTCGGAGTTCACATCGACCATAGAGTGCCTTCGTGCCGCACGTGGAACCGCAGCACTTAATGTTTGCCTTGCTGGATTTTGGACTTGCTTTGGTTCCATTCTTATAACTTTTGGACGGAAATGTCTATCTTACACCATTGAATGTTGAAAGTGTTTAACTTCATTTTCATTTGTACAGGGGCTCACAGCTAAGAGTTTGCCTTAAATCTCAGAGAAGACTTGGGACTTGGACCTGTCAGCAGTGCTGAAACTGTTAGGACTTCAGCAACTCTTAGAGATGGTCTAAATGCCCTTTGTGTAGAGGAATGTACATGAGTCTTTCAGGGCCCAGAATCAAAATGTTATGGTGTGTGTGTGGATGTCCCCCTAAAGCCTCATGTAGTCATGGTGGGTGGCCTTTTCCTAAGGGACTGAATTTGGAATTTGTGGTTCATTCACGGTCCAGTGGAAGGATTAAGGGTGTAGTGCTATACTTGCCGTAGGATGGGCAGCCTGCATACAATCTAAGGGACAGACAGAGGCTTGCCTCTTCTCCCTCCCTTACCTGCTCTTGCTGTCTTCCACCACCTCCCACAGCCATGAACTATTGTTCTCTGCCATGTACCACCCTGCCTTGGAGCCAGCCAGTTATGGACTGAAAGCTCTACAAACTAAGCTGAATAAACCTTTCCCACTGTAGCCTTGGGTATTGGGTATTTGTCTTAGCAATGATAAAAGTAGCTAAGACAATTACTCTGAGAAATTTGGTTTAATTTTGTAAGATTATCCAAAAATGTGCCGCAGTATTTTCATTCTACTCAGTATCAATAAAAATTTGTATGGAGAATAGCAATATGCAGTGTGATAGAAATATGTAGTAAGTGTCTAAATTTTTAAAAATTTATTAAGGTAAAAGACACATTGCCATTAATCCTCCTCACAATACTCTCCCTTCCTTAAACACATTTATCCCATCATGCTTAGCACATCTTGAAGCACTTCCTGAAAGTCCTCTTCTATGAGTGTCTTTATGAGATGTGGTCAGATCTACAGGGAGTGCTGCTGTGCAGTGCCACCCAGCAGACAGGCTTTGCGGTGTGTCTTCATCCACTTTAGTCACTGGATCTGACCATGAAAAAGATAAACGTTTTGAATCAATTCAGGACATTGAGGCATCTGTAACAGTGCAACTTAGACGTCGAAGGAGACTTTCACAACTGCTTCAGGAGGTGACAAGAGCATGATTAGTGGCAGTTTGTCTTTTACTGTGATAATTTTTTAAAATTCAGACTTTCACCATATGGTCCTTTGTGTATTTATAACTGATAAGTTCTGTTATTTTCTTTGTTTCAAGGTTTCATCTCCTCTTCACAGAAAGTATGTAGTGTTTTCTATTTTGTATCAGTTCAAGAACGTTCAAAGTAGGAATTGGCCATTTCAACTTATAACACATTAGTTTGTTCAGCGCTTGTTATATGTCTGTTACATGCCAACCATGTACATGGCTCTGAGGACATAGAAATGATAGTCACCTATCTGCTAGAAATAATCTAGCAGGAAAGAGAGCACTGCAGATCAGTAAATACAGTGTATTATCATTAATACCATGGTAGTGGCAGGCATAAATTTATAGCAAATCTATTAAGTTTACCTTAGTATTAAGCTTTAATGTTGAATGTGTACTAATCTCTTTTTCTTTTGTCTTTCAGGTCCTTTCCCATGTGATATATGTGGTCGGCAGTTCAACGACACTGGAAATTTGAAACGCCATATAGAATGTACTCACGGTGGAAAGAGAAAATGGACTTGCTTTATTTGTGGGAAATCAGTACGAGAAAGGTGACAAATATCTGCATACATAAAAAAATTAGTCCTTTTTATGAAAAATAGTTATAAATACAGCTTATAAAGGGGTACAGTAATTCAAGACATAACGCCTGAGTTATGCACTAGTGTAACATACAAGGGTAAGGGAAGAAATTACATACACTGCAGAAGATGACACGGAGTCAGGGTTTGCAGGTTTAAATGGCTAACATATCATTTTACCTCTGTGAAATCCAATGAAACATACATGAAAGATTCATTTTTTAAAGATAGAAAAAAATAGGTGTCAAGACTGCAAGGGTGGGCCTGGGGATATAGCTCAGTTGACTAAGCGCTTGTCTGGCAAGTGCAAGGTCCTGAGTTCGATCCCCGGTACCACAAAAAAAAAAGAAAAAAAAGACTGCAAGGGTCTGAAAGCCATAAAGCAGATGAATGAGTGGCAACTGACTTACCGGATGTAAGAAAGGCAAAGTCCCATGTGACGGTGGGGAAATACAGGAAACTAGTTTACAGTACAGAATCCACGCACGGTATAGGAGCTGGCCGCATCCGTACCACTCGAACTCCAAGGCAGGAGCACTGGAGTAAACGCTGTTGAAGTTTTTCAAGCTAGATCCAAGGATTCCTTTCCGTGGTCCACATGTGCCATTGCTCTCTGGCCACCTGCCCCTTGCTAATGGGGCATTATGGTACTGGAGTACGCCATGTTGTAAGGTGATTAGATGTGTGCTCAGTGCTGCAAACAGCCCCAGACCTACCTTTACCTGCCAATATTTTGGCTTTTATATTTTGCCTTCCAGGTAACCCACTGAAAGGCTATTTCCTGAAACTCGCATAAGGGAAAAATTTTTGTTTAACAAATGATATATTGCATAGAATTTCTTGGACTTTTCTCAAGAGCAACACTAGAAGACAATGCAGGTAGAACCTTCAAAATTCTAAAAGAAAATCTCTTACCTAGAACTCTCTTCTCAGCTAAACTAGCAATCAAGTTGGAACATGGAACGGTTACATTTTCTTGGCATCTTGAGGAAACTGGCCTTTAATTTATTCTTTCTCATAACCAGTGAAGGTTGTGCTCTGCCAAAAGCGCCTCAAAGGGAAAGCAAGCCACAGGAACCAGGAGTTCTGATACTGGGGAGAAGAAAGGGAGTTCCCAGAGGAGGGTCCGTGACGATACCTAGATGGCAGATATATGCCCCGTAGGGAATGAGTGCTCCCTACAGGTAGTACTGTGGCCCAAGACCTGTGGAAGGTGCCATTTCCAAGATTCTCTGTGGCCGTATCTCAGCTTCTACACAGGAGACAGAATGCTGGAGGAGGCCTGACTGTACTCCGCTTCTGTAGTACCTCTGTGAACCAATGCAGTTCTCTCTTTCGCTTCATTTACCTGCACCTACTCATTGCACGTCACTAGTGTATTTTGGGGCTGTCCATGAAAATTAGAGGCTGTGAGCTAAGACGCAGAGTGTACAGAGCATCCTACTTGCTTTGACCATGTTTCTGCTGGATTTTTTCTTTAGTACTAGATGTACATTAGCTCTGTCAGATGTTCCCACAATGGTGAGCCTGTGCTTTTCAGTGTTTATCCTGACCTTACCCACTGGCATGCCAGAAAAGTCTCGTGATGACCCGCAAACTCCAGCTAGACTTAAGATGCAGAGATCCTGTTCGTATTATTTTCTGTGCCCTTTTGGGCAATATTGTAAGGTTTGTGCTTGCTCCTGAACTTTTCAGAAACAGACACGTGTACTGTTTAGTGACACACACCCATATCCTCCTATATATATATATATATATATATATATATATATATATATATTTATTAGAATCAAAAAGGGACTGCTTAATATGTATGGTTTTTTTTTAATCTTAAGGAGAATAAAAATGAGACAGAATTTCAGAACAATAGGATAGGAAATTAACAGTGGTTGTTATATTGTATATTATTATCTGCAAAGTAGTTGTTCAGATTACCAGATACAAGAATGCAAAATTGATCAAACAATTAAGCATTAACTATTCCTTTCAATAAACCAATAGAAATTGGTAGTACAATTGTCTTAGTAATCTTATGTATGTATATGTGTGTGTGCGTGTGTGTGTGTATAAAATATATGGTTATTTATGAGGAAGGAGAATAAAATTGAGGAGAAGCATGTGTAGGCATTTAGGTACCAGTAATTTTCTAATTTTTTTTTTTAAGACAAAAGATTAGAGACATAAACCAGAATAACACAAAAACAATATAGGAAATACAAAATTATAGAGAAGGTTGTAGTGAATGAGCCCTGGTTTCTATATTATATAATGTTATATTCACATTTATTAATGTCTAATTTTTAACCTACATGTCACTTTACAATATATATAAATTTTTATACTCTTCAGTACATAAAAGTTTTGTAACTAAAAAGTTAAAAATGCTGTTTTCTTTCATAGCTGGCTGTGGTGGAAGAACAGAAAAATTAGTATGCTATAATGAAACCAAAATTACAGATTGGAAAACTATATAGTTTATTATATTAATTATAAAATTTTTCCATATGTAGTGCTTTCTGTAAAAACAAAAAGCAAAGAAGCCAAAACTCAAGTGATAATAACCATATTGTCTGTTTACTATAACTACTTTTAGGGGAGCTAGGGATACTTTTGGTACTATTTTCCGCAAATGTTCATAAATGCCCCAGGCACTTGTCAAGTGTCGGTGTGGCTTGTTGAAGAGCGCCATCTGCTGGCAGAGCTCTGCTTTTATGTCTTAAACTCAGGGGAATGAAGAAAGAACAAAATGATAGTTATAGCTGAAAGCCTGCAAAGGTCAGTCGTACTTGGCTTTCACTTCCTCCCCCTTAACGAGCTTCATTGCCACTCAACACTTGAGTTAATGAGAAGGCCCCGAAATTTAGACTGTAGCCGTTCGGGCAGTTACAGTGGCACAGTGACCCCTGGAGAGTCAGCGGGCCCAAAGACTTAGGAGTAGCAATTACAGCCCTGTAGATGGTTCCCATGGCTGCAGAGGTGGTTGTCACATCGCCTTAAGCCTTAAGACATTTGACATAAGTGTTGAGCACACACTTAGGACTACTGATAGACTAGATTCCTAAAATAGTATTAAGCTACTTCCCAAAAGCCACATTATTTTTGCCTAATTCAGTCATAATTTAGCAGTTTTTAGTTATGTTCTCAAATTTTACTTGTTTTAAATAATTAAATCTGTAAGCAAATCAATGGCAAAGGAGGCCAAGGCTAATTTGCTTTAATTATTTTTAAAGACAGACATAATAACCATGTTGTTTGGGGAAAATAGCCCTAGGAAGAGCAAAAATACCGTGTGAGGAAGGGGCAGGATTGCAGTAGCATCTCTTGCCTTGCGTAGCCTCCGAGCAAGCGTTCTGGAAATCTCTGGGAAGTGTTTGCATGGGTGTTAAGAGAATTTTAAATATATGTACTTTTAACACAGAACCACTTTAAAAGAACATCTGAGAATCCACAGTGGAGAAAAGCCTCACCTTTGTAGTATCTGTGGGCAGAGTTTCCGACATGGGAGTTCATACAGGTGAGAAAAGCTATTTTCCCTGGTCCTGAGTAAGAGAAAGTTGCAGCTCCATTTTAGTTTTATTTTCTTACTAACTTTCTGTGTTGAATTAAGACATTTCTCAGCCTTTATGCTTGCAGACTTGTACGAGAAAAACCCTTACTGAGTAGATTTCCTTCTATATTTTAATATTACCTTCTGTATATAGGATACTAAGTATTTTATTAGCAAGTTTACTGAAGGATTTATGAAGTTATTGTTACTGAAATTTTTAAAAATTGTTTTCCTTGGAAAATTTGTTAAAATTCTGGTGTTCCAAACTTGGAAAATTTATTATTTTCGTATTTTAAAAGAATATCTTTAGTATGACAAACATGGCAAGATTAAAATCTCTAGAATTCTCAATTCTAGAAAGTCATCTGGGACCAGGTGTGGTGGCACACACCTGTAATCCCAGGAGAATCGTTGTGAGTTCAAGACCAGCCTGGGCTACAAAGTGAGCTCAAGGCCAACCTGACCTGCATAGAGAGACCCTGTTTAAAAAAAAAGTAGAAAGCCATTTGGGGATTCTTATTTAATTGTTGTTATTATGGCTGACTCTCAAACCATATTATCGTTTATAAAATGTTAGGGTTTTTTCCCTAAAGATGTAACTTCTTATTGTGAAATGTGTATATAATATTAATTTTTATTAATGCTCTGTAGAATTTGAATTTAAATTTTTTTTACCCTTTACAGTACTGGGGATTAAGCCTGGCATCACACACACTAAACAAGCATCTACCCCCCTCCAACTTGTGAACCTCCTGCTTCAGCCTCCTAAGTAGCTGAGATTATGGGCCTGCACCACCACACCAGGCTTAGAGTCTTAGTCTTAGGGTTTTAATATTTATGTTTCACTTTATCTCTGAGTTTAACCGGAATGTTTTCCCTTTAGATGTAGTCTAGTGTGTTTACTAATTTTTGTTACAGTTCCATTTTATGGTACAATCGACACTTGTTTTGGCAACTCAAATGGGAAAACTATCCTTTTCATTAGGATATATATAGATAGAAGGCTGCGAGGATAAGTTAAGTGAATTTTAACAATCTAAACCTTTTGTAATCTGTTCTAGTGTGACTATAAAAGGGGACACATTTTGTTCAGTCAGTGTGAAGGAAAGGGGTAAAGTGTAATTTTCACAGGGTGAGGTCCTCTAGAATAAGTGCTCAGCTCTCAGTCATAAGTGGTAACAGTTGTCCATAGTAGGATTAAGCCTCCATTGTCCATTCTGCCTTGTACTGCTGTGATCATGTACTTCGTCATTTAAACGCCGAACCTTGTTTGTCTAATCCCTGAGGTGCACCTATGTTTGTGTCTCTGGGACTTGGCTAGTCAGATAGAGTCGCCCATGTATTTGGTGGATTCAGTGAAGTAGATAGAGAGAGCTTAGCAAGCTGAGCTGTACCATCCAGAACTACTGTGAGCATGTGCAAGTGTTGGCGTGCATTTTTGGAAGAGATAAATATGAACCTCTGGATCAGTTGATAAAACACTGACAAGAATTCTGAAAGTCATACACAGAAAGCAAATAATGTGTGAGAGCGGCTGAGTGGGCAGCCCAGTTTTCATTATTTATTTATCGTTTATTCCTTATGAAGCATTTTTCTTCTGGTCACTGAGTTTCAGTGATTATCAGTTTTTTTCCTCACAGACTTCACTTACGAGTACATCATGATGACAAAAGATACGAATGTGATGAATGTGGGAAAACATTTATTCGTCATGACCACCTCACTAAGCACAAAAAAATTCATTCAGGTAAGCTGCATTTTGTATCAGTAGTTTCGAATCCTTTTTGAAAACACCTGAAAAGAGTATAATATTGCATCCTATTTATGGTGTTGGTGATAGTTTTTAAGAATTTGGAATATTCTGATCATTTCTTTGTAATGCTGCTTCTAAAACTTAGAAAAAAGCATCTGAAAAGGAAATAATTTTATGACATTTTCAGTGAAATTTTAATCATTTGATCACCTTTTGTGATTCTGATGTATGTTTTAAAGTTTAAGTTTAAGCAAATTCCCAAATGTAGCAATTTCCATGTTTGTTTAATATGTGTGTAATTACTGCTGGTGCTTCCCTAAAGGGAGAGACCATCTTAAATGTTTCTGATTGTGCTTGTATTTGAGAAGTTGGTGAAACTTTGGTGTTTAAAGAGAAACAACTGTAACTGGGTATTAAAGTTTATATTATAGTGAACTTGAAACTCTGTCTTTGGAAAATAGAATCTTAATAATCCGGATCAGTTTCAGATCTTTACACTGTATATATGATTTTCATATTCTGGGGATTTCTTTCATATTTTCCTCTCAGATTGATGTTCAGGAAGTGCTAAGAGAGCCAACTATGTGAGCACAATAATGGGAAAGAGCCATCTCTATGAGCAAGTAGAACAGGTGATTATTACTGTTATTATAAACATCATTTAAATACACGGTACGCATATTGTTACTTTTGAGAGATGCCAAAGGTCTAGTGACTGTTTTCACTGAAGTAAATGCATTTTCATCTCTAGCAAGAGAATTCTAAATCTCTAATTCTAGTTACATGTGTTAATTGCACACTGGCATTGAGTGTGATTGAGACTGATTTTTAAAGCCTAAGTCATGGTAACAAACTGTAGAAGTAGAGAATCATCTAGAATTTTCTGTGTATTTGTGTTTTGGCTCATTGCTGATGTGAGAAATCCCCACAAGTGAAAATCTTCTAAAAGCAAGGTACAAAGATCTGGAAATGTTCAGGTCCTTTTTTTCAAACAGTAAAACAGTCTCGTCTCAATTTAGTAAATATTTATTTGAGGTGTTTCATATCCAGACATACAGTCCTAAAAAATACCCTGAATTTTGAAATAATTTCACTTCTCTTACTCTGTTACGTTAAAAGGTAAGATTTGATGTTAGCAGCAGAAGGCTGCCAATTTCTTCTGCCAGTGAGGAAAAGATTCACATCCATGGAATTAAGCCTATATTTTTTCAGGAAAGATACTTGAGGAAGGAATAAAAAGGAAATAAATAGCCTAGAATATAAAAGGTGGCTTTATTTTCCTGGTATATTTGCCACTATATGCTTTTCCTGTTTGGTCGTTTGCTTCTGGTAAAAAAAAAAAAGAAAACCAAAATGCCTATTATAATCAAAATATTTGGGTCTTTCTTTTTAGGTGAAAAGGCCCATCAGTGTGAAGAATGTGGAAAATGTTTTGGTCGGAGAGACCATCTCACTGTTCACTACAAAAGTGTGCACCTTGGGGAGAAAGTGTGGCAGAAGTAAGTGGAAAGAGAATTAGTGCAGTGGCTGAGTCTTCATTGGAGAAAATTGACAACTTTTTTGTTCATTTTATTCAATTTAGGATATAGTTTCTCTTTACAGACCTGAAAGCACATTTTTTTGTACTTGTTTTTACTTAAAGAACAGGAGGTGGTAGACACTGACTTCATTTAAATGCTAATTGTTTTATGTGTATTGTAGGCCTTAAAATTAAGCTTTGAATTTGGGGTTGTCTCACCCAAAAATACTTGTCAGGGGCACAGTGCCTGCCTGGCAAGCATGAGGTCCTGAGTTTGATTCCTGGTACAAAAAAAGAACAAAACTTTTTAAACACTACACTATGTTGTTCACCAAATTAAATTTTAAGTAGTTTGTAACTTAATTAATTCTATTTATAATAAAATAGAGGACTTGTGTTTCCTTTTTGCTTAAGTGTTAAATATATTTGATTCATAAGTTCCAGGGTGAAGTATTTGCTGAGAAGTAAACTTAGGAGAGCATCGTCAGCTTTTCCCCTATTTTTATTGATGCGTATTACATTTACAAAGTCCCAGGTGTCCCTGTAGAATTTTCATACATCTGAATAACATTGTGAGCATCTCCACCACCACCCCCCCCCCGCCGTGACCCCCTTACGTACCTTTACCCCTCTGTCATCCCTTCCCCGTATCTCATAGTCTCCCTCCTACTTTCCCGTCCCTTTTTTGTTTTTCTAAATTCCACATTGAGGGGAAATGTGAGATTTGTCTTTCTGCACCTGTCTTATTTCAGTTATAATGCAATCCATTTTCCTCCAAAAGCATTACTTTGTCTTTATGGGTGAATAACACTCCATTGCATGTGTGAGTGTGTGTGTATTCCTTTTTCTTCGTCCACTCGTCCATTAAAGGGCACTTAGGCTGATTTCATATCTTGGCCATAGTGGACCATGCTGCAGTAAAAATGGGTAGCCTGACTTTAAGTTCTTCAAGTATGTACCAAGGTGTTGTACATCTAGGTCATGTGGTAGTTTCATTTTCAGTTTTTTCAAAAAACTTCCTACTGATTTATAGTAACTACAGTAATTTATATTCCCACTGACAGTGTGTAAGGATTCTTTTCTCCCCACTCATGTTGGCCAGCAGTTACTCTTGATGGCAGGTATTCTAATTGGGGTGGGATGGGTTGGACTGGGGTGGGATGGAGTCTCAGTATAATTTTGATTTGTAGTTCTCCTGATGATTAAAGATGTTGAACATTTTTTCATGTAATTATTGGCTATATATATTTCTTTTTTTGCGATGTGTCTGTTGAGTTGCCCATTTCTTTTGGAGTTGAATTTTTTGAGTTCTTCAGAGATCGATAATGTGAATTAATGAATTGATTAATTGTTCCTCGATTGGAAGAAGAGTTAGTAAAGATTTTCTCCCATTCTGTAGCTTGTCTCTTTGGTGTGTTAATTGTTTCCTTTGCTGTGCAGATAGTTTTTAATGTGATCCCATCTAATTTGTTGATTTTCGGAGTTATTTTCTGGGCTCTTAAGAGTTTTATCCAGGAAGTCTTTATGTGGGCCTGTAACTTCAAGTGTTTTTCTCTATGTTTTATTGTTTCAGAGCTTTAGATCTTTTACCTAGGTCTTTGCATTGAATCTGTAGATTGCTTTTGGTAATGTGGCCATTTTAACAATATTAATTCTGCCAATCCTTGAACATGAAAGGTCTTTACACCTTTTATTGTCTTACTCAAATTTTCTTCAGTGTTATGTAGTTTTCATGATAGAGGTTATTCACATCTTTAGTCATATTGATTCTTAGGTTAATTTTTCAAGATATTCTGAATTGAATTGTTTTCAGATTTTTTTTTAGTGAGTTCTTTATTGGTATATATGAAAGCTTTGATTTTAATTTTGATTTTGTGTCCTGCTATTTTGATTTGTTGATTATATCTAAAAGTCCTTTGCTGAGTCTCTAGGGCCTTTTCAGCACAGGATCATGTAATCTACAAATCAGAATACCTTGACTTCTTCCTGTTTGGATCCTTCTACTTTTCTTGCCTAATTGCTGTAGCTAAAATTCTAAGCACTATTTTGAATAGGAGTGGTAACGTGATAACCTACTCTCATTCCTGATTCTAGAGGAAATGCTTTCAGTTTTTCCCCATTGAGTATTACGGTAGCTATGGGTTCATCACATAGATAGCTTTTGTTGTGTTAAGGTATGATCCTTCAGTACCTAGTTTTTTTCAGGGCTTCTATCATGAATATTTTTTTCTGCCAGAGCAGTATCAGCTTTTTTGTGAATGCAAATTTTGAAATTATTGTAATTTGTTTTTAATTATCCTTTGTATCTTTTACATAAAATTTATTCACTCTTTTTAGCATATAATTTTACACTTAGCACCACCATCAGAATGTAGTTGTACCACTATGAAAATTGTGTTGTCAAGTGGGCATGATGGTGTAAGCCTGTAATCTCAGCACTCTAGAGGCTGAGGCAGGAGGATGGTTGCAAGTTTGAGGCCAGCGTGGGCTACAAAGTAATATCAAGGCCTGCCTGAACTGCACAGCAAGGCCCTGTCTCAAAAAGAGGAAAAAAAGGGAGAATCCTGCTGTCCATTTTTCGTGATACTTTGTTGCAAACTTTTCCTTTCCTCTTCAGCTCACCATGGATTGGCTTTTATTCCTTTGATTTTCCTCGGTATAATTAATGGCTGATAATAATAAAACTTTAGCGATTCAAAGCAAGACATGTTTTTATAGATTTGGTTGATGAATATAACTGGAAGAGGAAGACCTAGAGGCAGATGGGCATTAAAATATTTATGTCTCTTCAGGCTTCTGTGCTTTGTTAATGTGCTAATTAAATTATAGTTAGAAATAAAGGTGTAAAATATATTCATTGTTATTAAAGTTGCATTGAAAAACTTTTATTTTCTTAGATACAAAGCAACGTTTCATCAATGTGATGTTTGTAAGAAGATTTTTAAAGGAAAATCAAGTCTGGAAATGCATTTCCGGACACATTCAGGTAAAACTTCTTGGGTGTTTCATATACATTTTTGTGTAATTATTCAGTAGTAAAACACATCCATATATGTCCTTGCTGGACTATTTTTCACCATTAAGATTTATTTGTGCTTGTGGCAAACACACTGGTTAACACCTGAAATCCCAGCTACCTGGGAGGCTGAGGCAGGAGGACTACAAATTCAGACCAGCTTCAGCAACTGAGTGACTTAGCGAGATCTTGTCTCAAAAAAAGGGGGTGAGGGTGCTGGGGAAGTAACTAAGTGAGCAGACTCTGGATTCAGACTCTGGATTCAGTCTCGGTATTGCCAAAAAGTTGCAGTAGTTTTGAATATCACTGTTTAGAACTTGGGAAAATATTTTTGCATTGGTAATGTACTAAATTTTTAGTTCTCATTTTCTCCTTTTCTGACTGTTTTCCAGTTGTCCTTTATTTCATTTTCTGAAGGCTTTTCTTAGCTTTGATTATCTGTTTGTTTTTCTTTTATTAAAAAAGAGTGAGATAGATTTGCCCTTATTGCTCTGATTATCACATCACCATCGCAGAATTTTCCTTTTGCACAGTCAGTCATGACTTACAGGTAAGTACTATTGAATACATTCCAGAAAGTTTTCTTTTCCTTTTTGTTTATTTTTGTCTTCTTGAGGCAGGGTTTCATTTGCATTTCAGGCTGGCCTTGAACTCACTTTGTAGCCCAAGTTGGCCTTAAATTTACAGTGATCCTTCTGCATCAGCCTCCTGAGTGCTGGGATTACAGGCATGCGCCTCAGCATGTTACATTTTGACACCCAGCCTCAGCAGTTACATTTTGAAGTATAGACTGTGTTGAATTTTTATCCTGGTCTTTTTTTGCCATCACATATAAATTAATAATTTTAAAAAATTGCTTTCCTTTTTTTTAAAAGAACTATTTGCACAGTTGTAACTGCTTTGTTTCTATATTTAGCATGGATTTTGTCAAGCTGCTATTCAAAAAGAGAAAATAACTGATTTCAAAAATATTAGAATGTCAAATTACTACATTTAGGATTTTAAGCACAAAGGGTTATAATAAAGATTTAATACTGATACAGTGCTGTTAAAAGCAAATTTATATCTTTCGCCTATGAAAACGTTGTCAGTTGGGAGCACATACGTGGAAGTATAAAGTTAGCAAACTGAATGCTGTCTTCCACATCAGTTACAGGTAAGAGCCTAACCAAATTTATGACTTGAAACGGATGATGAACTTAAGGCCTGAGAGTAAGACCTTGTCTCTAAAAGCCAGAAGAAAATATATGTGCGTGTGTGTGTGTACGCTCATGTGCATAAATATCTTTCTATCACTGATATTTCTAAGATAATTGAAATTAGAGATAAATCTCTGCTCTTCGAAAATTGAGATACGAATTAGCTGTATTATAGAATAAAACAAACTATTGTTATAGAAAGAAGAGAAATAATCTCAATCAGGGGCCAGCAAGCATTTGTAAAGGGCCAGTTAGGAAGTATTTTAGGCTATGTGAAGCAGTCTCTGTCAGTTGCTTGATCTGCTGCTGTTGCATGAAAGCGGAACAGACTGTAAACAAAGAGCCGTCTTCCAGTAAAACTGTTGACAAATGTAGTACAGGCAGCGAACTGAAGTTTTCTTATAGGATGTAGTTTGCCACCTCCTAAATGGTCAGCAGGGTGCTTAGACAAGACCTCACACAGTGGCTGCTCCAAGAACTAATTGCCATGTGCCCAAGTCCACAGTTGAAATTTGTAGATCCACACATTCAATTTTGTCAGTGTGAGAGTTATAAATATTTTGAGTATTTCATAGTGACCATTGGAAATAGATTAACCAAACTGTTTACTTGTTCACCTTCTACAGAATGAGACTTTAATATCTGCTGGGTAGAATGTCCTTATCCAGGAAGCAGCGTTTGCTTCCTTTATCAATCCAGAAGGAAAACCGCCAAATGTTGATACAGAGTAAAGTTTGGTAGTACTTTTATAGAATGGAAATGATCAAGGACATTGAACCTTCATTACCTTCAGAGTAATTTTGTCTCCTCATTCTCTGCTGTAGCCAGTATAGCCTTAGAATTCTACGTGCTCTGCTCAGTTCTCATATTTTGGAATCTCCTTAACTAGGTTTTCTGTTCCATTACATGTCATTTCTGCACACAAGATACTAACGATATAATAGATTAGTTAGAAAGTGTAAGTTTTTTATAGGTACAAATGGTTTATTCTCATCCATGTGTTTTCTTATGTAATCTTCAGAGGAGTAGTTGTGTTTTTCAATACTTTTGTTGAAACAATACATTCGTTAAAACTGGCATAAAGCTGAATAAATTAAGGAGTTGATTTTTAAAGCTTTGGCTGAGTTTTTTTAAATTCAAAGTGAATTGCTTTGGGGAGCTGCTTCTAGTGAAGTATTACACATGAAGTGCACAGGCCTTAATGAGGAGCTCAGTGAATTTTTATATGAATGTGTCAATAGAGCCACACCTCAGATGCAGATGTAAAATGCTGCCAGGCCTCCAGGAAGCATCGTCCATGGCCCTTCAGTCAGTAACCTCCTTGCAGTGATAATGATTATTTTGACTTATATCACCAAAAATTGGTTTTGCCTGCTTCACCTTCAGATAAATAGAGTCTTTCTTTTTAAACTGGCCTCTTCTGGTCAGTATTGGGTCTGTGAGATTCTTCTGTGGCGGTAGTTTGCTTTTCTTACCACGTGGATATACCACCCTTATTCCACTCTGTGATGGACAAGTTAGTGTGTATCTGCTTGGTTCTGTGATGAGCAAATGTTCTGTGACGGTCTTGTCCATGTCTTCTCACACATGTGTGCATTTCTTTCTCATACGTGTACTGGCCCGGGGATTTTTGGCTCAGAAAAATCTGAATGTTCTACTTCAGTAGAAACTACAGTGCTAAACAGTTTTTAAAGATAGTTGTGTCAGTTTACACTACCACTAGCAGTATAAGAAAATTCTAGTCACTCCACATTTTGCAGACATACTGTTTTTTGCTAATTGACCTGATAATATGTGGCACTATTTGAAAGTAACTGTTATTCGCATCTCTGATGAATAATGATATTGAGCACTTTTCTATAATTCATATTCTTACTGGCCATTTGAATATCTATTTTATGGAATCCCAGCTTAGTTCTTCTGCTCATGTCCTCAAATGCATGTTTGTCTGTTTTCTTTTAATCCATTTGTAGGGATTCTTTATATATTTTTCACATTATTCCATTGTTGGATATATATATTCAATCTCTCTCATTATCATCTATTCCTCTTAGCATTTCTGGAATTACCCCAGGTTAATTTGTGATGTAGTACCTGTTAATCCTTTCATGATGTATTCACGATGTGCTACATCCTTATTCAGGATGTGCTACATCCTATACACGATAATAGTATCCTTTATCTTGTGCAGCCAAATGCAGTTCACTTATATTTGCTGTCTTTTTCATGAAAGAAGTACACTGCCTGTCTTTATTCCCTTGTACTGTCCCCATTATGTTTTTTTTATTATAATTATGCAGGTCTCAAAAAATGACTGGGAAATAATAGATCTTCATGAGTTACCTGGTGAAGTTTATATAAAATTGGCATCATACTATAATTAATGTGTGGAAGAATCCAGCTGATAAATTCCTCTGAATTTATTATTTTTTGTAGAGAAAGATTTTAGTTTTTTGCAATACTAGGGTTTGAAATCAGGACCTTATGTATACTAGGTATTGAGCAATGTTTCTAGCCTAATTGAAGATTTTTAAAAATAATTATAGAGCTATTCAATATTCATTTTTTTATTCTAAGAGATTCTGCTTAAAATAGAAATCTACTGGCAGAATTCAAGATATTTTATTATTTTTAATAATTATAGCATCTTTCATGTAAAACTTTTTCATTCTTGTTATTAGTGATATATGTTTTCTTTCTGGGTATTTATTGATTTTATTAATCTTTTCAAACAACCAGTAGGTATTGCTAATTTTTCTCTGTTTTTAAATTGGTTTTCATTCCTTGTGTTTTCTTTGGGTATAGTTTCTGTCTTAGCCTCTTTATACAGATACCTAAATTTAGTTTAAAGATACAGGTTACTCTCTGTACTGCTTTAGATATATTCCACACCTCAATTTCACATTCCCAGTATAATTCAGTTAAAATATATTCTAACAGGTATTCTAATTTTGTCTCTCATTCATGGTTTATTTAGAATTGCATTCTTCAATTTCTAAGTAGTTGAGGATTTTTCTGAGCATGCTTGTGTTACTGATTCCTAGCTTGGTTTTACTTTGAAGAACATAACTCAGTTTTTCAACATTCTACATTCTTACATTTTTTACTTATTCGATAAGTTACTGAGAAATCTATGTTAAAATCTCTAACTTAACAATCACTACAGATTATTTTTCATTTTGATTTCTTCTTTTTTTGATCTCTATATTTTGAGGTTATGTTATTGGATATGCACAACTTGTTATTTGCTTCTGTTGAAAGATTTTATCATAATAAAATACCCTCTTTATGATGCGATAACCCTGCACACTTCTGATCCTGTTGATTCATGGTTTTTTTTTTCTAGTCTACTTAAAAGGACATGTATTTAAGATGCCTGTCTTTGATTATTGTTTTATTACTGGTTGTACATAGTAACAATAGTTAATGTTTAATTGGAGTGTTTAGTTTATTTAAATTGTCTGATTTCTCATTTAGGCTTAGGTCTGTCATGTTCTTTGTGACATCTATTCTTTGATATTTTCGTTATAATTATTTTCTTATCCATTTTCCCCTCAGCTTGTTAAATATGTTTTCATTATTCTTTTAGTGGTTACCCTGAAGATAACAGTGTATATCCTAAAGCTAGAAGCACTTTACCTTGTAGAAATAATAAAATAATTAAAATTATTCACTTTTTTGACAATGCAGTTTATAACACCCCCTCCTTTTCATCTTTCATCTATTACATATATTTTAATTCTGTAATTTCACATGCACTTTAAAGCGTGTAAATCATTCATTTCTACTTCTGGTGTACGGGGGGGTTGATTCCAGGAATGTCCTCCCCCTGAGCCTCATCCCCAGCACACACCCTTTCCCCTCTTCTGTTCTTCTTTGAAACAGGTCTTGCTAAGTTGCCCAAGCTCGCCTTGACCTTTTGGTTCTCCTGCCTTAGTTCCGAGTAGCTAGGGTTATATTCATAAGCAAAGGAGCCTTGTAGCTTTTTGTTTTAAATAAGTAATGTCATTTACGCTTAATCTTGTATTTATCCTGTACTGTTTGCTTCTTCTTGCATTACCATTCTTTATCAAGAACTGTTTCCGTCTGCGTAAGAAACAGCACTTTTCTTTAGTTTTTATTTCTCTGAACTCTGGTCTGTTTGCCCAACTTGACCTTGGATTTCTGAAAACCTGACCGCCTGTTAGTTTCCCGCTCCTGCTTTCCAGCTCTCTCATCCAGCAAGTGTTCACCATAGCAAGTAGCAAGGACAGTGATAAGAGAAACTTGTCAAAGGAATATATCTATCAGGGACTCAGTTTTTGAAAAGTATTCATCACACACTAGAACTGATTGACTCTAAATTTTATTGTTTTTGGTTTTTGTCTTTTTGAGACAGGGTCTCACTGTTCAGTTCAGGCTGGTCCTGAGCTCACTTTATAGCCCAGGCTGGTCTTGAATTTATAGCCATCCTCCTGCCTCAGCCTCCCAAGTGCTGGGATTACAGGCGTGCACTACCACGCCTGGCTCTAAATTTTAAAAAGAAGGAAGAAGCTTTGCATTTATAGAAGCATTTTCATTAAAACACTTGAAGGACCATTGTGACTAGAATTCTGCCAAAGGAAAGCACTTAAAAACATTTTTTTATCTTTAAAAATACATGATGGTGGTGTTGGTTTTGGTGGTGTTGTCCATGTTATAGTGATGTCTTTTATTTTCAAGAAGTTCCTGCTACTTGTATGCAAGTATTAAAGTCAAGGATTAATAAAAAGAACTTTGTAGTTCGTGCACTATAGAAGTTTAAGCTTTTTTTTTTTTAGCAGTAAATGGTTTTTAATGTTTATTTTAGGCATTCAAATGTAGTATCAAGTATCGAGTTCACTATGTGCTATTATGTGAAGATACAAACACTTTAAGAAGCGTTGCTTCTTTATGTATAAAGTGATTTAATGGTTGTCTTATACTCTATCGACATCAGTAGGGGAGTTAGTACAGAAACAGTAAAAACTCATGGTGCCAGGGCCCCAGCATCCCAGTCCATGTACATTTTCTGTCAAAAGGATTCAAAGTTTCAATGGGCTACCAAGTATTCCATGGTAATATTTAACAATTATTTGAAATTAGTGTTTCAAGTTGAAGATGTAGTTGGCCCTTAATTTTGTAGGACGAATGATGTTTTGAATGGAGAGATGAAGATGATAATGATACCAGAAATCTGTGTAACAGTATGTAATCTAGGTATCACTTGTGTCTATGGCAATATTCGTATGTTTGAGTATATTGCACTCATTTGCTGCTGTAACAACCACAAACTTAGCAGTTTGACCAATGCAAATGGATGGTTTTACAGTTCTCTAGGTCAAAAGTCTGGCACTGGGGTAATGTCTAGATGTTGGTAGGGCTATATTTCTTTCTGAGTTCTCTAAGGAAGACTCTGCCACTAACTGAAGTTATTAGCTAAATCCAGTTTTTGAAGGTTCGAGTTTTCCTGCCAGAGGTAAGCTGAGAACCTTTCATAGCATGTAGCAGCCACACACTAGTTTGGGAGATTGAGTTCTCAGAATACATCTCCTTGGCCCATTCTCCTTCATTTATCAACTACTTTTTGAGACCCTTGTCTCACAAAGGTAGATAATGTGGTCAATCTCCATGTTTCAAGGATTTTAACCGTAGTCGTATCTGTGTGATTACCTTTCCCATATAAAGTACTGCATCACCAGCTTCCATGGGTTATAAAATGCCCATCTTTGGGGGCCGTGATTCTGCCTCTCATATGGGCTAACCTAGGATTATTTAGGATTTTCTATAAAAGAGTGAAATAAAACTACAGTGTGAGACTCTATATTCTGTATTCAGGAGGAATTAAAAACTGATCGAGCTTCTTTATTGTTTCTCCCGGTCACCTTTCCTTGTTTTGAGCTCAGGCTGAATGTGACTGTTCTGATCCAAGAAGCCAGGTTACCTGGTGTCCCTGTTTTATTTTGTTTTCCTTGGGTAGAAGGAACTCAGATGTCCCAGCTGAACACATTTTTCTTTGCTCTTATACAGGCAGTAAAGCAAGTAATCATAACAATAGCTAAAGTTTATGGATCGCTCATGTCTTAGATATAATACTAGTCACTGTTATATCGCTTTCTCATTTAAGTACTATAATTATTTTCATGTCACAAGTAAAGAAATAGACTTAGATACTGGGAAGCTTGCTCAAGGTTTGGCCAGTGAATGGCATAGCCAAATTTCAAGTGATCTCTTTGACGTTTATTTAACTCATTCTCTACCAGTCTGCTGGAGTATCTGTATTTTGTGATAGCATACAATGTTATTACTCTTACTAAGTTTGGAAAATATGCTATTAAATCATCAAGTGGATTCAGTTTAAATTTTAATTTCATTTTTGTTCATACAGGTGAAAAACCATACAAGTGTCAAATTTGCAGTCAATCTTTTAGAATTAAGAAAACTTTAACAAAACACCTGGTTATTCATTCTGATGCCCGGCCTTTTACCTGTCAGCTCTGCAATGCAACGTTTAAGCGGAAGGACAAGCTGAAATATCACATCGACCACGTTCACGGGATTAAGTCTCCCGACGACCCTTTCGGCACTTCTGAGGAAAAACTTGTGTCTTTGCCCGTGGAGTACTCATCAGATGATAAACTCTTTCAAACAGACACAAAACAATACATGGACCAACCCAAAGTGTATCAGCCAGAAGCCAAGACTATATTGCAGAACGTGTCTGCCGAAGTGTGCGTTCCAGTAACACTGGTTCAGGTGCAGATGCCTGACCCCCCAAGTGACCTGGTTCAGCACACTACCACACTTCCGCCGTCCTCGCATGAGATCCTGTCACCGCAGCCGCAGAGCACTGACTACCCACGCGCAGCTGACTTAGCTTTTCTGGAAAAATATACCCTTACCCCTCAGCCTGCAAACATCGTCCATCCAGTCCGACCTGAACAGATGCTCGATCCTCGAGATCAGTCTTACCTTGGAACCTTACTGGGCCTTGATAACACTACTGCTGTTCAGAATATTTCTGCCACTGAGCATCACCCATGAGGAAACATTCCACAAACTTTTTGATGGTTATGTGCTAATGGTAGCTGAAAGCGGGTGGCTTTTAAATGAGTAGGGCTGTTACTTTTTTTTTTTTTTTTTTTTTTTTCTCCAGTTTCTCAAATCCTCTGAAAATTTCGAATCAAGAAAACTATTAACTGAACATACAGATATTTGGACATACTTTGGCGTAATATTTAAATGTTTTTGTGATTTTTAAAATTAGTGCTAATTTTTAATGGGTCTTAAACTTTTCAGAATTACTAGCTGCTGACGTTATTGGGTATTTTCTGTAATCATAAGACATTTTATTCTTTTGTCTCCTTTTTTCTCTTTCCCATCTTACAAATAAGTTTAAGGATCATGTAGCCATTTGGAAGGACTGTGAGAATGTACTAACAATGGCAACTGTTCGGTACCCTAATTTAAGATTTATTATTTTATCTCGATTTTTAAAACGGAAATTAGAATTCAAAGACAGAAGAAAGTTCGGGGTATTTCTGTGTTGTCTTGACAGCTATCAATCATTTTAATGTATCATTCTCCTTTGTGCTCTAAACAGACTCATAGCCAGAAAGCAACCAGGCAAGATTAGCATGCTAAAAAAATTTAGGGTTGAAGTGATACTCCAGATAAGTTAATTTTGCTTATACTTCAATTACTATGAACAACAAGTGGCAAGTGTAGGTTTAGGCATTCAATTATACAAGTTGAAAATGTGTTGAAAGAAAAATATGACATCTTTAACTAGGTATCTCCAAGGTAAGTGCATGTTTTGTACTTTATCTTTTATTTCAGAAACATTAACAATATATCACAGCACGTATCTTCATCTCACTAGGTAAGGGGCAGTTATAACTATTGTACTTACTTTAACATGCTACTTTGGGTTTTATTTAATTTGTCTGATTGAAACTGGGAAGCAGAACCTACATATTCTATGTATAATTGTTAGAAAGTGCCAAACAGATTGTGAAATTTGCACCTAATTTAAGCTAATATTGTTGAACTGAATGGAACTGCTACTACTTGTGTACAGATTTACACCCAACCCAAAGCTTTATTTTTGCTTTCGTATAATCCTAGTATCTATAATTACCCTTGATTCTTATTTTTGTATGAAACAAAAGTCAAGAACTTGTTGAAAGGAAATAGCAATTGCAGCAAAACCTCACTGATGAAATTGAATTAAGGAAAGGTCAGAATTATAAGATACCTTTAAAGATGTGCACTTTCCATATTTTCAAGTCAATTTAAACTTAAACTAGCATAATGTTTCCTATTAGGGTGCTTGAAGATTAGCTAGACAGGATTGATTTACTATTAACATGCTGTTTGTATATAAATGATTGGATAATACCAATTCTAAAAGTTCTCTAGTTCATTGTGTTTACACTTCTGATTCCTTTGAGCACTTTTTTGTGTATAAACTATAAAGTCTGGCCTGGCCCTTGTGAAAAAAATCACAAATAAAATAAGGAACTTTCAGTGAGTAAAATGTTACCAATTAGTAATAGAGGAAACTGTTAAAGCACTTAAGAAATGAAGGTACTTTATAGGGACATTTGCCATATTACTGATGATAAAAGAAAAATTGTTGAGAATTGAGGCAGTGAACCAAAGTAGTTGATATAAATGGTAAAACCAACCTGAGTTTTGCCTTATTTACCAAGGTTTGGTTGTAATGATCTTTGGACCAGTTGGCATAATTGCAGTGTTGTTTCTTCTTTTTAAAGCATTCTTATTTATCTTGTGTGGAAATGTAATATCTGGGGTACTCACAGGATTAAGCTTGATTATATGAGGTACTATTACTCTCTTAGTCCTTAAAATTTGTTGCAAAAGATACATCTTTATGATTTTTATCATAAAAATTGCCAAGATTTTAACTCAAAATCATACTGTAGTGCAAGAAATCATACCTAAAAATATGCTCTGCCTTATGTATAAGCTAATACAAAAAAATTTGGACTTACAGAAAGGAAATGGGGTGTGTGTGTGTGTGTGTGTGTGTGTGTGTTGTGTATTATATGGTATATTGTATATATGGTGGCAAAAAGGGGAATGTTGCATTTTCACATTGAAAAGGATATTGTGCATTTTGAAGATATTTAGGGTTCTTTTAATATTAATCTAATGCTTTAAATATATGATTTAATTGTAGGAATTGGTTTACATAGAACTTTTCTGGAACACATCTCTTATGTAAAGTGAATACATTTGTATAATTGTATTTAGTTATTTTAGGTAACTTAAACTTGAATAGTGGTTTACTGTTTTCTAAAATGCCTTCTCATGTTGCTTCATCTGAACCTCATAACCAGCTCTAAAATAGAAAGAACGTCACATATTTCTGCTTAGAAAGAAAGAATCTGATGTTAAGGTTAAAGGATCAGTTTAAGCTCATGAGGTCAAAATGGCAGAGCTAGTAGGAAGAAAAGAAGATAGCCTTGCTGAGTGCTTACCGCATGGCGTGCTAGGCACCGCATTCTCTCTTAACCCAGTCTTAGAGGTAGGCAGCATACTTAGGGAAAAAAATGAGTGGACAAAACAACAAGGAGAAAACTAATCTGCTGTCTATAATTTCTAAAAGTATATGACTTTTTTTACATTGGGAAAACCTCATGAATTTGGGCAAACTGAATGTATATAAGCTTTTGAAGTTGGCACAAAAAGTATAGAATGAGGCCTAGTTGATCTTTCTGTAACTTTAAAATTCATTTATTTTGTAACTATACTAAAATTTTGAATATTACAATTAAGTTTAGCCTCATTGAGAATTTTTTATTTTATGAGCATAATTTATTGTTTTAAATTAATTTTTTAGCAGGTAGAAGTTAGCACTTGTTCTGTAAATTGAATAATTTATCAAGTGCAGAAATTTATTAACCTAATCAGTTTTGACTTAAATGCACCAAAGATTTTTAATAAGTATTAAACCATTTAAAAGAATTTAAATTCTTTGTTGTTTGAATAAATATTTGTCCAAAGAAGCACAGTTGAAATCCTAGGATAATGGATTTTTAAAAAATCATTAGTTTGAATACTAAGATTAAGTATTAAATGTTTGTGTTTGTTTGTATGTATAAAAATAAGAGCAAAAGAAAATACTCTGGGAATAGACCGACAAACTATTTACAGTAAGAATACTGTTTTCCTCAATTTAATTGAATGTTATGTTTTTTTTAGTGAACACTATTAATACTAAACAATAAGCTTATTTTTCACACTACATCATCAAAATAATTTTTGCCTTAGAATTTTTTTAGGTCAAGTTGAGGTTATTTTTATAAGAAACCCGACCTATTTTTTACAGCCTAAAATACCATTTAAGGTTAGGATTTCTTCCTCATGCCAGCAAGATAAAACCAACTATCAAGGTAGTAAGTACTCTTTGCATACGTTTATGTAATCAACATTTATTTTGGAGAAAAGAAGAGTGGCAAAAAATAATTATATATTGGTGCTTTAGTGAAATGATGGTAGGTCATAAAATAAGTACATTAATAATTTTCCGTCAACCTTAAAAAGTGTCAAAACGTCTTTGCAGAGTTAAGTATAAAATGTTAGATAAGGGTTAATATATAAGTAAATACCATTTATTGCCTTTTACTCTGCAGTGACAAAAAAGCAATGAAACTGGTGTGTTTATCATGTTGAGTTTTCTTCCCACCATCACACTCCAATATATTATTGATGAAAAGTCAGATTTTGAGCTCTAGCTCTTTGACAGTGTACTTTTATGCCATCTTTCTTTGTGCCTTTTCAAAGTGGTGTAGTTGGTTAGACCTGAAGTTAGAGTGTACTTGTTAATAAATGATTTTTGTTTCCTTTTTGGTTTGGGTTTTGTTTGGTTATGGGTCTTATCTTTGTGTTGCCTGCTGGTTGGGCAATAACTTTTGTTAGATTGGTTATTGTTTATGTAGGAAAATTGGCACTAAGTACTAGAAAAAATTTGGTTTTATGATTTATATATCATTTTTTTTAACTTTATTGTGGCCTTTGTAGTTACTTCAAAGCCACTATTTGGCCTGTCTCTAGATGCTTATTAGGAGGATCTGACAAATAAAAAAAATGAGTAGTGTGTATCTCTCTCTCTCTTAATAACCAGTTACTGTAACTATACAGCTCTGCTTGACGTCACTTGTTATTTCAGTTTGCCTCAAACTGAACGGGAGGTACTCGTTTCAGATGAGTTTCTCATTTTGAGCATCAATATCACAATGAACTGATAACTTGAGTTGGACCTTTAGCAGTCATAGTTAGTCTAAGACCTAGTGCAAGGTTTAAGGTGACTGAAACCGTATTCTTTAATAAGAACTTGTAGCATTTCCAAAACTTCAAGTAGTGTTATGGTATATATTACTCACAATTAGAGTAAGTAATGGAGAGTGTGAGGATAATTTTCTAAACAACTTCTGGAAACTCAATAATTCCACAGACCCTACCCTTTTTTCTTACACACTTCCCTCAAAACAGTCTGTAGTGTTATTTTGGAGATCCTCTCTTATTTCCTCTAAAATATTTTTACTTAAGATACTTTGTCCCTACACTACTAGCATGCTTTGTGCTCTAGCGTTAATAAAATAGAAATAACAGAATTAGGTTGTGTAAAAGATAAGAAAAAGATGGTTTTGATAGAGTTCTTAGATTTGCTTACTCTTCATGTTTTCAACTTGCTGTGTTTTGATCTTCATTCTATGACTCTTTAAAAAAAAAATCCCACAGTTTTAATGATTCTCTGCAGCCATTTAAGTATGGAGAAATTAAGGGTTTTATTCAGATAATAAAGTTTATACAACAATGAACATAACCTCTTTTTTAAATTAGATTTTTAAAACAGTAATTGCAGTGCTTGCATTACTGTTGGAGATTCTAAAACATTTTCTGCAGAGCATGTACACATCTCTTCATTACTCAGCCTTTGTGTGATATTCCTGCCTGCATTAAAGTTGGACAATGTACTGTGGTGTAGTTACAACATTTTTATTCCTACTAACAGTCAGACTCTTTCTTATCCCTATAGATGAAATGGTTACATTGTATGAGTGTGACTGCCAAAAAAAATGCTATGAAGCTGGATATATAGCTGCTCCATGCTGTGTAATACATGTTATGATTAAGGGGGTTTGTGGTGTACATTAAAGTAGAAATGCTTTTGAACTTACCTTTAGTCTCATCATAATTTTTGTTTTTAATTACGAACACTTTAAAAGCAATTACAAAGAAAATCTAAAATATCAAAATTCATTATTGTCAACTATATGTCAAAGTATCTTGTGAGTTTTCATAGATAATTTTGTTTGTCTCATGTTTCTTAAGTATAAATGTCTTTATAGAAAAATTCAGTTCTCTGTGAAGAATAGGAAATGTCTTGTATATTGAATTAGTTCTTTATGTTATTTTGATATTTAAAATAAATACAAAGTTCTTTGGTCCTAATAAAAACATATGTAGGTTTTATTGAATTACATTTTCACCTCATGAGAATGGCGTACCCTGCATGCCTCTGTAAAAATGGAATGCAAAGACCATGAACAAATGGAAACCCCATAATCTTGGGGCACATTTGGAAAACTTCTTCTCATAAAATTACATATTATTTTAAAATACTTTATATATTAAATTTGTAAACCGTTAAACAATGATTTTTAAGTGTCTAATATAAGTTCATCTATTCATGTTGCAATTTTTTAAAAAATAGTCATATTATGCTGTTTTTGAAGGAAAGTCTAAGTACAGAAAATTTTGTGACTGAAATGAGTTACTCAGTATAACACTGAGAGTGAGCAGTCTTACCTCTAACTTGCAGAAACATACATTCTCACCTTGGAAAACAGACTTCCAGCTTAAGGGATCAGTCGTGTGCTAGAAGACAGTACCCTAACCTTGCAAACTGTTGGGTCCATCTGGCCCTATAGTGGGCCATTTTCAGTTCTATCAGGGCAACTGCTTCTGTTAGGCCAGTCAATTCTGTGGCTTATTTTGACAAGCCACAGGTAAGCGGATCCCACCGGAGAACAAATAGATTTCTGTTGGGAGTTTAGCACTGGCTTCCATTGGCAAGCTGGGAGCTCAGCTGTGGTGTATTAGAGAAACCACGTAAGGGTGACCATGTTTGAGCCCATGGTTAGCCGCTGCCCCTGCTGCCATTGCTAATTCAAACGGGCAAAGTGAACAAGTAAATGGACTCCGCAGGACAGGTTGTCTTCACTTCATTGTTGAGCTTCTTCCAAGAATGTTGTCTGACAGGTATTTACATGAGATGAAATTTGAACTTTACCTATTTTGACAAGCCGTTTTGCACGTCTCCTCAGACCATCCTGGTGCTAATTTCCATTCTGATTCTAACCTGTTACCTGTGAATCAGCATGGAACTTTATCTTGGCAGTGTCTTCCTTAAGAAGTGGTAACTAGACATGCCATCTAGCATCTTCACTAGGCTTTCTACCCATCTCTCAGGAGGGGCTGCAGTACACTTCCATTTATATCTGACCAATCACACAGATCTAGCCACAACCAAGACTGTTAGTTTCTTCATGAAGTTTCCAGCTTTCCCTTGGTACAGTTTGAGGGGAAGAGAACAAAATAGTAGAAAATACACTATATAAGAAACCGAATTGCTTCTTTTGTTTGTATTTTTAGGATCTGCATAGCCTTGGGCTTATATATGCCACTTCTGTTTGATAATGCAGTGCTGCTTGTTAAATCTAGTTTTATGGATCTTTAGATCCTAGGTCAGAAAACTTCTTTGTAAAGAGCCAAACAGTAAATATTTTAGGTTATGCAGTCAGTGTGATCTCTGTCACAAATATTCTCTCGTTGTAAGCAGCTAGACCATATGTAAGTGAATTGACATAGTAAATTGAAAATAGTAAAATTGTTTACAAAAATTAATGGACCAGATTTGACCCTAAGGCCATACTTACGCATCCTAGATTAGATAATATAGTTGGCAATTTGGCAGTTTGGATCACATAGCCACTTGTCCTATGATTAAACATTTAGAGTCTACCATAACCTAGTAGAAAATACTTTCTCAATGGCAGGTACATGTCCACAGACAAACACATATCCTTGTTGTCAAACGGAGACCTTCATGCTTTTACTTCTGTGGGAACTTTCCAGAACTAATCCATAGTTCACTGTCTCGGAAACAGAAGCCTCATGCCATAGGGCACAAGTACCAGAGCTACACAGGTGATAGGGACCTGCCGCAGGGGCCTTGCATAATCTGGGCCCTGATCAAAAACTCAGCCTTACAGCTTACCAGATAAATGAGTTGGTGAGATATACACAAATAATTGCCTCCAAAATCTAAAGAGCTCATCCCAGTGATACAAAATACAGCAGCTGCTGCTTTCTTTAGAAGGAATTTTCAAGATCACTGCATCTCTAAAATTGTTATTAATACTGTAGAACTTTGTCACAGTTTATTGCCCACCATCTGGCTTATCTTTGTTTCATTCTGGCATCTAGAGCATTTGCTACTTTCAGGAGACACAAATCACCATGGGCCCTGAGTAGGCCTCCACATTCTTGCTGGTTTTGCCAGGAATGCAAAGCCTTGACTCTACCCAAGCTATTTTGTCAGAGAGCTATTAGCAAGTGTAATGTGTTATATTCCTGCTGAGGCATAGTATCATAAAAAGTCAGATCTCCAGCTAAGTGCTCTTTTCCTCTAATGCAATACACCATGAGTGTGCAGCATTCATCACCGGCCCTTTGTATTGCTTCCATGGGACTAGGGGACAAGGAAACCCATGTGAATGAACATGCTATTAGGCCAGCTCCTGCTTGTCCTGTGGCTGATGAAGTCATTTGTTTCTCACTTAGGACTGTGGTGTGTCCTGGCAGCATTTATGAAACCAGCTCGCAAGTGGGAAAACTATAGACCTTTACTGTTCTTGACAGCTACTTGCTCACCAAGTTTAATGAGAAAATGTTATCAACGTGAAGGACCAATGTGGTATTTTAAGAACTTTCAAGAAGACTCAATGCTGGGGCTTGGTAGTAGAGTACTTGCCTAGTATATGTGAGGCTTGGAGCTTGGTCTCAACACACACACACACACACACACACACACACACACACACACACACAGATACATTTTTCTGTAGAAAATATTACAGCAGGAGACAATATAAACAGATTTGGCTAGGCCTCAGGATATACTGGGTGAATAGAGAAAATCAAGGAAAAAATCAT
Organism: Dinomys branickii; assembly: GCA_004027595.1. Lineage (NCBI taxonomy): Eukaryota > Metazoa > Chordata > Mammalia > Rodentia > Dinomyidae > Dinomys > Dinomys branickii. The sequence continues at coordinate 58,544 of PVLD010011326.1, forward strand.
TTGCCAGTAGTTGCTAATCAGCTTGCAAAAGTGTATTGATTGGTATGAAAATAACATCAGAAATTGATTTAGTAATTGATATAATCACCTGATTGGTATTATCTGTCATCCTCCAGGATCCATCTGGCTTTTTATATTTGCTGAATTAGCAAGGTATGTAGGTGTATCATGTAAGCAGTTTCCAAAATCAAGCAACATTCAGAAAACCTCTAAGTTAGGGGGGAGGGAACTTCCCCTTGACTCTGGGAGCCAGAGTGAAAATGTAGTCAGTTAAACATTCCCATTTTGTATTCTTCATGAGAAAGATTTAGCCAAAGATTCATTCATCAATCCCTTGATCTCTCGTAGCTCTCATTATGACCAGTGTTCCAGGGTGATATATTAGGTTTCTGAAGTGTAATCGAAAAGCAATATATTACCTAACAACTTTGGGTGTACCTGGTTGCTCCTTTCTCAAAGTCCACATTCACATTTCTAAGTGACTATGATTCACACTACAAAATATTTAGATGAAGATTTATTTTAGATACTTGTATTATTGTTGCAGGGTCATTTATGATAGCAATACCTCTTCCTTAGTCAAAAAGCTGTCTTCCTGTGAACTGGCTTAAGTCTAGGAACTGGAAAAAGAGACTGAATCACTGGCTGCAGTTAGCTTTTGGCCTTGCAGTTGAGGATTTTTCTGCTTACACACATGAAGCAGCACCACAGTACACTGCCTGTCTTGTTTTTAGGGGTCTTTGACCAGTTACCGCAACTGTCTGCCATCGGTGAAGGCCAGGAAGTTCCGCTCACCACTCTGGGAGCCTGAAGAAAAGATGTAGAGCCATAGGCTTGTCTGACATGTCTCTACTATCTTAATGGCACAAGGAACAATTTTGAGAAATTTTACAACCTTATATACAATATCACACAAGGCAGACAATTTGCCAAAAAGTGATATAATACAGATTACTTGTTTATATACCTACAGCACGTGTGTGGGATCCATAATATACAGCAAGCAGAAGGCCTAGAAAAGCCTATGTTTGGCAATCTTGCATACCCTGACCACACAGCTACAAGTCTCTGCCTCTACACTTCAGAGCTTGGAATACAGGAGTAAATGCTCTACCATCTTATCTAAGCGCTAACGGGGCCCATCATTCACTTGGAGACCGGGGACCTGTTTTCACGAGAGCCTCCTCTGTTGTTATTCCCAGAACGGAGAGAGCAGCCACATCTTCTCAAAGATGTCAGTGTCCTTTTCATAAACACATTTCTTATATCTTTGTAAATAGTAGATTAGGAGTGGAATTATGGATGTTTAAAGATAGCTTGACCAAGCAGGTTGGATGTATAAATGTCCTCCAACATTCCAGTCTTCATAAGCTTTTAAGGCTCTTTACAGCATACTGAATGTATTCCAGCATTTTGACCTGACTGTATGTCCTATTGATTTGTTTTTAATTAGTGAACCTATCAGACTATTAAATCCATTCCCAATAACATTATTTATCTGACGTGTTAAGTGGGTAAAAGGCACTCATGATGAAATTGGCATTCTTACCCTGTCAGTCTAACACATTTATAATCCACTGTGGACCGAGCGAGTCTCTCAACTCTCGGCGTGTACTATATAGCCTGTCTGCTCATCACTGTACCTCGCCCTTCTGTATGCAGAATTGAGTTTTCAAAGCCTGAGCTAATGAAAGGATCATGAAGTGAAGATGCTAAGGAGAACTCTCCAGATGCCGTTCTTGACAACCAGAGACTCCCTCTAATTGGGTTGGAGGAGCTCCCTGCCTACAAAGGAAGTATGTAGAAATACAAAACATTAGAGTTCTTCGCCGTCTCAGTTTTGTACAAACACCACTGTTTGCTTTCTGTCATTGTAAGATATCTGAGAGAGTCAGTTTACAAAGAGAAAAGGTTAGTTTTGGCTCAACTTTACAGGTTCTGCTTCACAATTGGTTAGCCCTGTTACTTTGGGTTGTGGTCATACATGACAAGAGGGGGTGGTGATGCAGAACCACTCACCTTATGGACAGGGAGCAAATGAGAGGAAGAAGAAAGGCCTTGGGTCCCACAGACCCCTTCAAGGGCATTGCCTCTTATGACCTAAAGACTCATAAGGCTCCACCTCTTAATCTTCCACAACCTTCCAAGAGCTCATCACTGGGGACACAGACTGTACCATAGGAACCTTAGGGGAGTAGTCCAGATCCAAACTGTAGCAGTGACCACATTTACTTCTAGGTTCCCACTTCTTTTCCTCCTCCTCTTACCTTCAAAGAGAAAGCAGAGCTGAGCATTTAAATAGCACTGGTACGTTTACTATGTGACTCTCGGGCTTACTGTAAGACATTTGGGCTTGATCCTTTATTATGTCTTCCTAAGACTACGGACAGCAAAGCACTGCTGTCTGAATTCACCAAATGAAAGAAACAGACTGGAAGGATGGATCAAGAAATGATCCAACAATCTGCTTTATATAAGAAACATATTTAACTCGAAAATAAATTCATAGACTTTCCATACTCCATGCAACAAGAACCCAGAAAGAAGCAAGTGTAGCTATTCTATTTGCAGACAATATGAACTTTAAGCCAAAACAGATCAAAAGAGTCAAAGATGATCACTACATCCTTGTTAAGGGAAAAGTCCAAGAAGGGATAAGAGTCACAAATATATGCGCACCAAATATAAGTGCACTCAATTACATAAAACAAATATTAACAGACACGAAAAATCACAGAAACATTAACACAGTTATAATGGGAGACGTTAATACCCCATGCCACAAATAGATCAACAAAGAAATATCAGAACTAAACCAAACTTGTGAACAAGTAGATGTCTACAGAGTGTTCCACTCTACAACACCAGAATACAGTCTTCTCAGCTGCACATGGGGTTTTCTCCAAAATATAGCACATGCTAGTCCACAGAACATGCTTAAGTAAAAGCAGAGGAATTGAAATTTCCCATATATATTATCTGATCATAGTGAGGTGAAACTGGAAATCAATGACAAAAGAAACTACAAAAGCTACATAAACATATAAAAATTAAATAAAACCCTCCTGAACAACCAATGGATCACTAAAGAAATTAAATAATATCGACAATTGAATGATAACGCTGGATACTAGAACTTATGGGACACAATGAAAGTAGTCCTATGAGGGAAATTTATACCTGTGAATCAGGAAAACAGAACAAGAACAAGCTTAAACAAACAACTTAATGTTGAACATCAAATTTGTAGAGAAAGAAGAAGAAATCAAACCCAAAGATTGTATACAGGAGGAAATTATAAGGAAGAGAGCAGAAATTAATCCAGTTGAAACTGAGAAAATAATACAGAATCAATGAATTAAAGAGTTACTTCTTTCAAAGATTAGATAAAACTGATAAATCTTCAGCCAATCTTACCAAAAAGAGGAAAGAAAAGACTCAGATTCATACAATTAGGAATGAAGAAGGCAGAATCACAATGGATCCTGTGGAAATACAGAAGATTATCAATACCTACTTCAAGAATCTGTACTCTAATAAGATGGGAAAAAAAAAAGAAGAAATGGACAGATTTCCAGATACTTACAAATTGCCAAAACAATCAAAAGATATAAAAACTCTAAATAAACCAGTATTAGTCAACGAAATTGAAAATGTAATTTAAAACTTAGCAACAGGGAAATGCCCAGGTCCTGATGGATTTACCATTGAATTTTACAAGAAATTTAGAAAAGATCTGAGGCCACTAATGCTCAAACTCTTTAATGAAATTGAAAGGGAAGCAATACTCCCAAAATTAGTCCTGGCAGCAAGTATTACTCTGACATCAAAACCAGAGAAAGACTCAACCAAAAAAGAAAACTACAGCCCAATCTCCATAATGAACATAGATGCAAAAATCCTCAGTAAGATACTTGCAAACAGAATTCAGGAAAGCACCAAGAAGATTATATACCATGGCCATTATACACCATGACCAGGGATGCAAGGATGGTTCAATATAAGCAAATCAATAAATGTAATATACCATATCACAGAATCAAAGACAAAAATCATGTAATCATCTAGGTAGATGCAGAAAAATTTGACATTTGATGAAGTCTAAAACCCATTTGTGATAAAAAAAAAAAAACTACAGAAAATCAGAATAGAAGTTCTTTCTCTCAATCTGATAAAGGCTATCTGTGACAAACCAAGAGCCAACATCCTACTAAATGGCCCAAACCTGAAAGCTTTCACTCTAAAATCAGGAACAAGACAAGGATGTCCACTATCACCAATCCTATTCAGTATAGTTCTGGAAACATTAGCCAGAGCAATTAAACAAAAGAAAGAAAGAAAAGGAATAAGGATGGGAAAGGAAGAAGTTAAACAATTATTATTTGTAGATGCCATGATAACCTACATAGAAGACCCCCAAAACTCCACCAAAAGACTGGGAGAGTTAACCAAATTCAGTAGCATAGCTGGCTACAAAGTCAACATTCAAAAATCAATAGCATTTCTGTGCACGAACATCAAACGTACTGTGAGAAAAATTTGGGAAACCACACCTTTCACAATGGCATCCAAAAAATTGAAATACTTAGGAATCAATCTAACAAAGAAAGTGAAAGATCTATACATTGAAAATTATAATACTCTGAAAAATGAGATGAAAGAGGATATCTGACAGTGGAAAGATATCCTTTACTTCTGGGTAGGAAGAACCCAAATAATGAAAATAGCCATACTCCCAAAATTGTCATACAGATTTAATGCAATTCTAATAAAAAATACCATTTGCATACCTCACAGAACTAGAGAAAACATTCCTAAAATTCATTTGGAACCAGAAGAGACCTAAAATATCAAAAACTATCCTAGGCAACAAAGGCAAGGCAGGGGGCATCACAATCCCCCACTTGAAATTATAATACAAAGCTACTGTGCTAAAAACAGCACAGCACTGGCAAAACAAACAAACAAACAAAAAACAACCAAAACAGCAAAAAAAACCCCACAAAAAACAGACCTGAAGATCAATGGAACAGATTAGAAGATGTAGAAACAACTCCAAACACAGTCACACATTCCACTGCCTTATCTTTGACAAAAGGGCCAACCAAGCATGTTTACTGGAAGAAAGCCTCTTCAATAAATGGTGCTGGAAAAACTGGCTTTTCACATGCCAAAGACTAAAACTAGTCCCAGGTCTCGCATCATACACTAAACTAAAATCAAAACGGATCAAAGGTCTAAATATTAAAACAGAAACCCTAAATCTACTGGAAGAGAGAATAGGTAGAACTCTCAAAGACATAGGTGTAGGCAAAGATTTCATGAATAAAACCCCAATGGCATGGGAACTGTCACAGAGAACTGAGATCACATCCTGTTAAAAAGGTTTATCACAGCAAAAGAAATTACCAAATGGGTGAAAACAACTCACAGACAGAAAAAATTTAGCCAGTTGTTCCTGAGACAAAGAACTAATATAAAAAATATACAAAGAAATGAAAAAAAATCAGATCCTCTAAATTTAAAGACCCAATCCCAAAATAAACATGTGAGATGAACACCCACTGCTCAAAGGAAGAAACACAAATGACAAATTAATGTATGAAAAAATGTTCAACATCACTGGTCATTTGAGAGATGCAAATGAAGGCAGTGCTGAGACCCCTTCTCACCAGTAAGAATGGCTATTAGCAAGAAATTAACCAATAACAAATGATGGAGGGGCTGTGGGGAAAAAGGAACCTTTCTCCACTGTTGGTAGGATCCTATATAGATTGGTGCAACCACTGTGGAAATCAGTATGGAGATTTCTCAAAAAAAAAAAAAAAAAAGTATTAGAGGTCCCATTTGACCCAGCCATTTCCCTTCTGGGTATCTTCCCAAAAGAATTAAAAACACCATAGTGATATATGTGCCCCCATGTTTATAGCAGTACAGTTTGTAATAGCTAAACTTGGAAACAACCCAAGCACCTGCCAACCAAGGAATGGATAAAAAAGATGTAGTTTCTTTATATAATGGGACAGTACTCAGCTATAAAGAAGGATAAACTTGAGACATTCCTTCATAAATGGATGTACCTTGAGACCATACTCTTCAGAAATAAACTGGACACACATGTAAACACTGGATCATTTCTCTGGTAGGAGATACCAAATGTGTAAATAAGGACCAAAGTGTATGAAAGGTATTGTGAAATACGAAGAAACTGCTTAAAAGAAAGGGGAACTAGGGAGGCAGGAAGGGGAAAGAAAGGAAGGCAAGAGAAAAAAAAGTGCACACACTTAGGTGAAATAAACAGGACATTCAGGTTGAAATATCTGTTGTTTCTCTGGTGGGAGAAATTGAAAGGGTGAGTAAGAACAAACATGTATAACAGATACTGGGAAATAGGAAGAAAATATTCAAACGGGAAGGGGAACAAGGGATGCAGGAAGGGGAAGGAAGGGAAAAGAAAAATACACAGTAGAGAAAAGAAAATGGAAACAAAGCTTTTGTAAATAAGCTTTGAAGGGAGGGTTGAGGGGAGGAGAGGGCTTTGGAGAAAACAGAAGAATGAAGAAATACGCACAGGTACAAACTTCCTCTATGCATGTGATCATTATGTATATCTAAAATGTACAAATAAAACTAATTCAAAAAAAGTAAGGTACTTCAGAAATTCATGGATAGGTTCTGGAGAAAGCCAGCTAACACTCACTCACCGGAAAGCACTCAGGAAAGCGACACAATGGTCCCTTCCCGCTTCTTCCTTAGTGTGATAGTTGATTGTGGTGTCACCTTGAATGGTTTAAGAAATGCCTAGTGGATTGGTGGAGCACAGCTCTGGGTGCGTGTCTTCATGACCGACTGATAAGCAGCAAACTGAGGGAACACCCACACTGGACGTGGGTGGCACAAAACAATAGGTTTGTAGCCTGCGTAGAATAAAAACGGAAAGAAGTTTTCTCTTTTGCTTCATAATATTGTTTTATTCTGCTTAAGTTTTACATGGGCAACTGCAATGATTACATGTACTGTAGAAATCGGTTACTCTCTTCCCTTCATACTAACCTGATTACAGGATTTAAAAGCAATTTCAATCCTAAACCACAGTGTTTGGAGAATCACGAAGAGCGAGACCGCACAACCTCTCCTTCGCCTCTCCAGACAGCGAGCTGCCGCCCAGTAAGTTTAAGGGCTCAGCTGTGCAAGCGTTTAAACAAGGCGCTGCCTTCTCATTGGCCAGAAGCTTCTGCTCACTGATTGGCCCTCTGAGAGCGGGGGCGGTTTCCGAAGGTTCCCATTGGTGGATAGAAGAAGTTTAAACAGACAAAAAAAAAAAAAACAAAACCCTG
>PVLD010011327.1:0-65880 GCA_004027595.1 Dinomys branickii
ATCATTTCATAACTTGAAGTTATGAGGCTTCCTGGTTCCCCTGTATCTTCACATTCAAAACTTGTTCTGGGTGGGGTTGAGTTTTGAGACTGCATTTTGTTCCTCTGTTTTCCCATTTTTGGGTATCAGATTCAAAATGTGGAGCTATAAATTCCCCAGGCAGTTCAGCAGGCAAAGGTCTGCTGCAGAGGCTGCTCCAGTGATTACTTCTCTTTGGGAGAATGTTCCTTAAGCTGTCTGCTGAGATTTCCGCTTCTATTCCCTACCCCAAGACCTGGCCAGGGCGAATAAACAGCTTGCCGCCCCAGAAGTCTTATAGACAGCGCACTCCGGTGTTCCTCCCTGGGTGGAGCTCCTTCCCCCCTCACAAATCCCTTTGGGGCGCCTAGCTATTTCTTCCCACCCGGGAGATCCCACAGTTTTTAAAGCTGTTTTGATGTTACTCGCTGGGCTGAGCTTCTTCCTGATTCAGGAAAAACGGGTTAGAGCACCCACTTAACTCACCCTTTGATCGTGCAGACAGGAATGCCGTTCAGATGTATCTCTCTGGATGGAGCTTTTTCCCGACTCAGAAGTCCCGCCTATCGCTGTTGCTCCAGTTCGCGCAGCGCCGGCTGCGGGGTTGGGGTTCTGAGCGGGATCCCAGACCACTGCCCAGATTGGCGCAATCTGTCCCTGTCACTCCAATTCCCATGGCTCCGGCTGCGGGGGCGGGGTTCTGAGCGGGATCCCGGACCGCTGCCCAGATTGGCGCAGTCTGTCCCAGTAGCGCATTCTCTGAGTTTCCTCTGCTCCGCTGCCTCCAACAAATCCTGGTTACAGCCGCCTCTGAGCCGGTTGGGTTTAGGAGCTGAAGCCGTCCTTCCCTCCGCACTCGCTCTCTCGGCTGTACGCGATTTGAACTGAGCTGCAGCCCAAACGCTGAACCGATCCCCTGGGCCATCTCTTTGATATATTGATTTCATGTCATTTGAATACATACCCTAAGGTATTGGATTTTATACAAGTTCAGTGTTTTGTTTTTTAAATAAATTTTTATACCTTTCTCCACATTGGTTATAACAGTTCACATTCCTCACAGCAGTATACGAAAGTTCTCTTATTTGTACACTTGTAGTTTTTTGCTTTTTTGACTATTCTGACTTGGGTAAGATTGGATCATCAAGGTTTGGATTTTAACTTCTCTGATGAATAGTGATATTGAGCTTCACTTTTGCAGCTGCATGCAACACTGTCTCCAGACACATAGCTCAGCCTCCTAGGCCTTTCTTTCAAATCTCCATGGAAGCCTCTATCAGCTCACAGCTCTTGCATTATGTATCCCTGAAAATTCAGTATCAAATAGATGATGCCAAATCTTCCCCCAGCTCAAACAGTAGCCTAGCCCCAGGGCCATGGTTGCAGAGGTCTCTGAGTGCTTAATTGGCTAAACTTTTGGGGAAATACTTGCCTTGGTGGTCTTAGTGAACATGGAAACATTTTTGAGTAGCAATAAAGTGTACCCTTAATATTACTTTTTGCTTGATCTTTCATCTACAGTGTCCCTTGTGCTTAAAGAATATGTATTAGTGTTTCTTGTGATGAAGTCTGTTCATGAAGATTTTTTTGTTTAATATTTTCAAGACACACATGTATGCACATGCAAGCACACATATACATAAATTTAAGTCAAGGTTATATATAGTATACATAGTATATAGTATATATAATATATGCTATATATCATATAACAATATATAATATATATACAGTATCGATGTAACATTTGGAATGCAATTTCTGTTGTGAATATATTCCATTTTGGCAGGTTTTCCTGTTGATACATGTCAATCTAACTATTGACTTTGAAAGGTAGTTTTCTTTTTCTCTTTAAAAATTTTCTTTTTTGTCTTTTTTCTGTTAGTTTAGTCTGGTATTACTATCTGTGGTAATCTTAGGACTCAATCTGTTTAGATTTATTGTGCTCCTTCCTCTTAGTGACTTGGGGTCTTTATGCTGAGTTGGAGAATTCAAAATGTAAGTGTACAGTTTGTCTTCCATCATATCTGTGAGTTTTCTACCTGTGGATTCAATGAACTTCAGATTGAAAATATTTGGAAAATCAATGTATTTATGTTGGACAGTTCTTGCATGTCTGGATTATGTAGTTCATTAGCTCTTTTATAAGTCCAGTTTTTTAAAGATAGTATAATTTTCTTGCCTTCTGTAACATCCTACAGTGTGTCTCAGTGGCATTCATAGTTGGATGAGAGCTATGGCTTTATCTTCTCTTTGCAGACCACACTTTCACTTGGTATTTTGTGATCATTAGTAATTTACTAGAAACTACCTTTCTTCACTAAAATCTGTGTATCATTTTATTTTTTTTCTTGTCCATCTCTCATTCACAGAATCGTTTGCCTTTTCTGTTTTCCTTTTCCAATTGTTCTCTTGCTTTGTCCACCATTTCCTTTCAGCTTTCTTGGCCAAAATCTGTACTTTTCCTTACTGTGTAACCTAATGTTAATTCATGATTTTTCCCCCCAACCTTGGATGAGCCTCGGAAAGCATCACAGATACATTTCCCTCTCCAAGTAAGTTAATAGAAAATTCTCTCAGATTACCTCCCTTCCTTACTCTATTCTGTTTTTAAATTGATTTCAATATTTTTAAGTATGCCTTTAAGTATTTTGTTCAGTTTTAAGGTAATATATAGCTACGATGTTGAAAGATGTATCCCTCAGATGGTAGTTAAATAATAACACATTTGGACAAGAATGTATAATGCACATTATCTGAAAAAAAGTTTTCTTTCAGGTGGTTTAGAATCTTTGAAAAATCTTCAACAACTAATTGTGGACCACAATCAATTAATTAGTACAAAAGGTCTTTGTGATACACCTACCATTGTGTACTTGGATTGCTCATATAATAATCTTACTGATGTTGAGGGCATTGAAAATTGTGGATTGCTTCAAGTATTGAAGTTACAGGGAAATTATCTAAGTAAGGTAATTGTCTTAAATTAATTTGGGTGAATAACATTTTTTGATAGAAATATCAACCATACATTAAAGAGCAATTGTGAATAAATCTTTTTAACAATAAGCTGTATTTGATATCCAATTTATTTTTAATTCTTTTATACTTTATCTAAAAATGTTCAATAGTTGCAGTGTTTATGAATCTAATTTAAAGTTAGTTTATCATAATACTAAAATACAATAAATCATAACATTTTAGATTTATTCAGGTATATAATTGGAACTCAATTTATCTATTAAAACATAATTTCTCTTATAAAATACCTTTGATAAAGAGTATTAAATTATAAAGTTAATCATTGGAAATTTTATTCATACTAAAATTGTTACAGTATTTCACTCTCATGATTTACAGTGTAGCACAATCTACGTGTTGTACTTTTTGGCAGGTTTTATCATTTGAAATTTAGTTACATTACAAAATATAAACTAATGAACTGCATTGAACTTTAGCTTCCATCCTTGGGAAATCATGTTCTACTAAGAGCTTTGCACTTGGATGATAACAGTCTATCAACTGTGGACGCATTTTCTTCGTACTGGCTGCCTTTACTGCAAAACCTGACTCTCTCTCAGAACAGGTAATATGCACTTTACTAAAAATAAATGCAAACAATTATTAACTTAAATGTGTGGTGTTCATGAATAAGTAGGAAATTTGGGTACCTCCAGTAATTCAGTAAGAGAACATTAAAAATGAGTTAGTACCTATATTATAAAAATACTTTATAGAATTTCAAAATTTAAAGTGATGGATTTGCATATTATTTTAGCAAAATTTTAATTTATAATATGTTCTTACTTTGTTTTTTCTTAAAGATACCTATTTAGAAATCTCAAAGGGCAAGTGTGTTTATATTTGTAAAGAATGGTCTGCAGAAAATACAGGAGGTGGCTAATTTAATTTAGAAGGATGTCTCATTCTCTCAAATGGTATTTATTAAGCCCTGAGAGAATGATTTTTAATCTGGTCTCAGCTTGCATGTCTTTTTGTAACTGTTAAGATGGATTGAAATTTGATTTCCCCAAGGATATAAAATAACACTTAAAAATGTCTTAACATTAAATAGGTACCTGCCTCAGAAGGTTCATTTGAGAACACCAAACATCTGGATCTTTATAGAGAATTACTGTCTAAAACCACAGCAAGAGTACAATGTGTGGACTTCTCTTTCTGCTCAATATTTCATTAAGACCTATTCATTGTAATAAGATTAATTTGCTCATCAAAGGCACACAGAGAAGGGTAAAGGAATCACATTTTAATAAGAAATTATTTTTGAGCTATCCAGTGCTACCAAACAAGTGAACATGGACAACCAAATTAATATATATATTTTCTAAAATACATATAAAACTCTCAATCCTTGCCATAGTAGTGCTCATCATTTGAGCATATACCTACTAAAAGATTCAACTTCCATCTGTTAAAGTTTGACATTTGAATACTGAATCTGTATTCAAAAATCTCTTCACATTGTTCCACTGAAAGCTAAAATATGAAAGTTTATTTGACTTTAAAAGGATATTGGTTGGGCTTTAAAGCTAGTTCCATTAGATAACACTGTGTGAGGACTTTGGACCATCCACAAACGCTTCCGATATTTTCATGGTGCTCTTCAAGTAAGGAATACAGTTTCAGGGTTGGGGATATAGCTCAGTGGAATAAGCACTTGCCTGGAAAGTGCAAGGTCCTGAGTTTGATCCCTGGTACCACCAAAACAAAAAAAAAAAACAAAAAAAAACAAAAAAAAAGAAGAAGGAAAGAAAGAAATACAGTTTCAAAATAATGTACTGAGCTAATTTTGGACATATGCAGTAAATCAGGAGTTGATATAGCTAGTATATTTCATAGAACTAACTATCAAGCCACATTAAAGATCAGAAAAATATTTAAAGGGGTTAGAAATTTTCTGAATAATCACTTTTTAAAAAAAATGCCTTTAATTTCATTGGATGATTTAAGTCATCAAGGAAATATTCTATTTCCAAAAATTACAGTTAGGACTAGGTGATGATCTTTTATTCTCCTATGAAGTATACATATCAATATGATATAAAGGTAATTACTTAAACTAAAGCACTGTTTTATAACTAACAGTGATAATTTTGATAATTAATTTAAATGAGCCCTATTTATAACTTTTGTTTGCCTAATTTTATAACACTTGAATATTGACACATCATTTGCCAAATTCAAAGATCAAAAAAATGAGTGTTATATTACTTATTCTAGAAACTCTTCAAAATGTAGTATTTGATTGTTATGCTTATCACTAAAAATGATTTATGATATATGACAGCTTGAAAATTTAAATAATACTGTCACTAATTTTGAAGATGATCTTTTTTGAATTTTTCAAAATTCTTTGCCTATTTCTGAGATGAAGAGAAAAGACCCGACCCTTAGCGTGGAAATGTGATTGATGGAATGAGCAACTAGGAGAACCATCCCGTACTGCCTTGTTGTAAATATAATCTTCCACCTTAAGATTTTTTTTTACAAAAAAATGAATACCATTAACTGTGGAAATGTGTCAACTCACATCATGATTTTATATGTATCTGAGTCGTTTAAGAACTGTATCAGGTTTGAAAAACCTCAGGATCAGCAGATCTGAGTTTGCATTTTGAATCTGTGTCTAAGCAGTCAACTGATGTAGTGCCTTTTATTTCTCACTCTGAACCTGACCCCTGACACACACAAACATGTAGAATGTATAATAATGCCTATCGACCCTGTTTTTAATAATAATGCAAGCAGAAAATATACTTGGATATATTTTTAAAACCTGAGAATTTTATACATGTGTATATATAGAAATGTGAGGGTGTGTGTGTGTGTGTGTGTGTGTGTGTGTGTGTTTGGATTTGTGGTTAACATGGTTTTAAAATTATATATATTTTTCTTTTAATTTTTGGTAAATGTTTTCATCAGAAGGAAGAAATTATACATCCATATGCTTTTCCTCCCAACAAATGGAATACATATAAAGAATGATATTTAGTATGTATTGTTTGAAATGCTTGTTTCATCCCGACTTCTGTTTTAGATTTTCATTAGGACATGTCACTGTTTTAAGTTTGACTCAGCCAAGTTCTAACTAGAAGACTCTCTGGCTTCATAAGCTTTTCTGGGAGCAGAAAGTGGAAACTATTACCCATTGGCTGCTCAGTGTACAAATCTTTTGCTTTTTGTCGTCTTTGAAATTTATATCTTTTTAATGCCCAGGGCTAATGTGACAAGGTCAAATGGTATTAGGTTTTCACTAATGTCCTTTATCTTTCTGGTTTAAATTTTCTTGGAAAAAATATACACAGAATGTCAGTAAAAGGAAAAGTTTTAGAGGTTGAAAAAAAGGGGGTTCCACGATTAGGTTTCTACCTTCCTATAATGAATAGTCATAAAGGTGACTAGAGCCAGTTAATTTTTAAGAAAAAGTAACTTCTAAAGAAAGCATAGTAACAAAAAAAGATAAAATTTCATTATACTACAAAAATATTTGGTCATAGCAGATATTTCTTAGGTTGATTTTTGCAAAGTGGATTTTTATAGTTTTTTTATCTTAAACCTTTATTATTTTCATTTTCTGTCATTTACCATATAATTTATTACTTAAAAATATAAGATACTCTGTTGTAAAAGAAAAAGGAGAATCAACAGTGTATCCAAAGGATTCAGCATGCCATTAACTATTAGTCTTTCAAATTCTTTTCAAGAGAAGGGCAAAGATTTGGTATTAGGAATATATTAAAGTTATAACACGAAGAATTTTCTTGCTGAAAAGTATATTTACACTTTCCCTTGAAGAATTTAAATTTCTTGTAATAATATCAGAACACATCATTATCACAATAGGCAAGAAATATAATGAAATATTTAAATCAAATAACTATATATACACAACTTTTTAATTTCCTCTTTCTTTCTCTTTTATTCTTCTCTGCACCTCTCTTCATTCCTTTGTTCATTCATTTGTTCCTTCCTTCCATCCTTTCTTCCATCCATTTCCATTTCATGATGGCAGATTTTACTATTATGGAACATACAAATAATGAAGTGTATTCATCGATTTAATGACCAGTATTTTTCTCACATTCTCTTTAAGTTATTTGAAATCTTACCCTATTGAAACTGTTTTTAAGAAGGTAGTATTGTACAGGTTTAATATGAATAGTAATATTATAGTATTTAGGATGGATAACATTTAGAGAAATTTCCTTCCAGTCTCATTGCTTATTCTAAATTTTTTTAATCAAAAGTATCTTCTTTCTACTAATGTAGAACAGAATAGTACAAGAGAATAGTCAAGGTCACCTGGAGGCTTGATTTTTGTGCCAGACTGCAAGAGGCTGTGGGTTTTATCAGTCAGTGTTATATTCTGTGATTTCTGACCTTTGAATAATAGGGGTGCTTTTTTTCTTAAAAAAGAAAAGCTGACAGGTAATTCATGGAAACAAAGAGTTAAGCAACTGCAAGGACAACTGGAGAGAGAGGGGAAAGGGAAAAGAGAGAGAGCAGAGAGACAAGACAGAGAAGAGGAAGAGGAAGAAGAAAAGGAAAAGCAGAAGGAGGAGGAGAAGGAAGAGCAACAGAATTGTAAATTAATGAGGACTTTTATTGTACCAGGGATGCTCTTTTAGCTGAATCATTTTTTGAACAGTTGTGGAATGCCAACATTTATAAGGGGAATTAACTTAGAAGATGTGCAATTTTCATGAGACTTTATCTTGTGAAAAGGAAGTTTTGACTTATTTGAAGACTCAGATAAACTGGTTTAATTTAACTTCCAATAGCTGTAGGAATGAACATTCCATTGCAGAGCGTCTTCGTTGGAGATGCAAATCCAGCTCACAATCATTTTCCCTTCACAGTTTTTGTTCCCAGAATATGCACATTGTCAGTAACATTTATGCGTCTTGTTTGAATATAAGTTCTTATTGAAAAGTATAACAGTAAATTATTAAAACTTTAGTTCTTTAGTACAATTTTAATGTGAATAACTAGGAAGAGTGTCAACTTAAATATTAGTATATTTCTGCTAAATTTAAATATATGATGTTAATATAAAGCATTTTATGAGTTTGTGCTCCTTGGGCTTACTGTTTGCACATTATATGTATTTTCAATTGAGAATTAGTATAACTTTGGATACTTAGTACTTATAATACTTTCAAGCTAATTAGTAAAGCATTCTTAAATTAAAAACAAAGTTGTTCTCTCAGTCATCCTACTGGAAAGTGAATTTTTAAGTTTGTACTGTAAAGATTCAGGTCGCATACTTGAGCCAAAGGAAGAAAACCATATATAATGGACATACGGTATAAGTTTAGCTTTATACAAAGGAAGAAAATAACCAAAAATCACTTATTTGAATTTTAATAGAAAACACACATCAAAGTTCACAATGTTTATGGCTGAAATTGTTAATCCCATGGCTATGTCTTTTTAGCATGAGTTAAAATCTCTTATTATGCAAATGTCTCATAGCAATTTCTTTTTAAAATGAATAGAAATATTCCATAGTAGGAATTAGATCCCTATGATTATGGCAGTTTTAATAAGTACTGTTAGTAAATGTTATAATTGTACAATATAATTACAAATATACTCTTGCATATAATTTTATATAATTATATAACTGTTAAATACTTTTATATAGTCACATCAATAATATTCAGAATATGCTCATTTATAATTTCTAATAAACTTTGTTTTTGTTTTCAGTTTGACAAAAATTGCTCCACTTTTTCATTTTATTTCTTTGAAAAAACTAGATGTCAGCAATAATTGCCTTTCTGGTAAGTGTAAAATAATATTTAGCTTTGTAAATGTAATAGACTTTTGCATTTCTATCCCAAATATGGTAAGGTACTGTTTTGAATACATGTATTTACTAACATTAAGCCTGTACAATAAAACCCACTGAAATAATGTTTGAAATTATCTTTTACCTTTTCAAATAATATTACCTTCTATGTTTGTGATAGGCCTAAGCAATTATCAAATTAATATTTTAACTTTAAGATACACATCTTTTACCTATGAAAGATGAGTAGCAAAATAATTTATAGTTTGTTGATTCCCAACAAGTATAGATGGCCATTAAGTTTATTAAAAAGTCATGAATTGAATTAACTAATCCCCTTCAACAACTCTTCCTAATTCGCTTATAGAGACAATCACAGTCTGAACACAGTCTGAATTTATCAAAATAAGTTAATTTTGTCTTTATACTAAGGAGATGGAACAGTAGTTTTTAGCTCTCTCCTTTCTCTGCTCAGTATCCATGTGGCATTCTCCGATAGTCTTTATTTAGGACTTTTTTTTTTTTTTTTTTGCTAATTTATAATCCACTATGTGAGTATATCACAATTCACTTATCCATTTATCTATTCCTATTAATTGATATTTGAGTGGTCAGTGCTTAGGGTTACTATGATATAAATTTCCTAACGAAATTCTTATACAAATATTTTTACCAACATGTATTTTAGGTACTCGGGTAAATTTAATGTTATTGCCTGATAGTAGAGTAGACACAGGTTTTAACTTTAAGGAAAGCTGGCAAACACTTTCTCCAAAGTAACTGTGTTATGTTACACAGCCACTAGCAATGTATGAGTTACAATTATTCCACTCTAGAACTTTTCATATCATTGGATTATCACTGTGGTTTCAACTTGTATTTCTTTAGTGAATAAAGATATTGAGTCTTTTTTTTTTTTTTACAAATATTAGTGATTTTATTTATTTATTTATTTATTTGGTAGTGGAAATCAAACTCATGGCCTCTCGCTTGCCAGGAAGGTGCTTATGCTACCGAGCTATATCCCTGGCTCTTGATTATATGTTTTTAGATGTATATATTACAATACCTTACAATTTTAAAACTTTGATTATTTACGTTTTTCTTTTTTATTTTGAGAAGTTTTCTTTTATCTATCATGGATGAAATTCTAAATCAGATAATGTACCTTGTAATATTTTCTCCTAGCTTGTTTTACATGCAAACTTTATGAACAGTATGTTTAGAGTTTTAGAAATTTCAATCAATTTTAATCTCTATATTTCTTTCACAGTTTGTAATAAATATTTCTCCACTTTGATAAGAAACGTTTGTGTATTTTCTTTAGGAAGCTTTATACTTTTAGTGTTTAGTGTTAGCTTTTTAATCCATCTTAAAATAATATTTATTTGTGATGAAAATAGGGTGCAGTGGATGTCTGTTTGTTAATATGTTTTCTTCTTTTATTTTTAAAATAGAAGAAGAAAATAGAGTGGAGTTCATCTCTATATGAATGCACAGTTGTTCCAGCAGAATTTGTTGAATAAGCTTTTTCATCACTGAATTACTTTGTCATCTCTATCAAAGATTTGATTTATTTTTGGGTTACTTTGGAATGTGTCTCTATTAATAGATTTTCTAGTACCAATGGTTTTATTTTTCCTGTTTCTTTATATTTCTAGTACATTTTAGCTGCACATGGAACATTGTAGATAACACAGCCTAGTGAATCTAGATATCATTTTCTTTTAAGTGATGTTAAGTTTTATTCTAACAGGTAGTTGAGTTAGTGGTGAATAATTTTGGTTCTGTCAGTCCTCATTTCATCCTTTCTTTGGACAGGCCATTCTATTCTTTAACTTTTAGTTCATGCTCTTCTCCTGGCCTTGATATCTGATGCATAATCTTTCTACATTGTAGGTGATTTCTGAAACATCACTTTAGATCTCATACTCCCTGTAGTGCAACTCTAATGTCTTTCACTGATGCAGGATTGTTATTGTACAAGTTTAGTTCTTAGTTCTACAGCCTGTGTCCTTTGCCAGGTTTTTCAGTCTCGTCTAACATACGTCACACCTAGCACATTTCCAAGGATGTGGGGCAAATCCTTACACATATATCCCTAACACGGACACATTTATCTTCTCAGGACTTTTACTCCACAAATTTCAGCTTCAATTTTAAAGTCAGACTTGAAGACAAGTGATACATATTTTTTTTTCTCAGATTGTGATTATTTTCTTTTAGAAGGCAATTCAGTTGCATTACTCTGTAATGTACTGTAGATTTATGCCTTATTTTTCAATTGAAAGTATAAGGGGACTATATAATTCTATTTGGGTACATTTAAATTTAATTACCTATATTAATCAGTTTTCCATCACAGGCACACACACTAGTACCCATAATTTAAAAGAGCTTTAATTTAGCTTAGAGTTTCTGGGGGTTCAGTCCATGCTTGCCTAGCTTCAAGGGAGAAACATCACAGTACCAGTGTGTGGTTGAGCAAAGATCCTTAGTTCTTGGTAGCTGTGGAACAGGAGAGAGGCACCAAAAAGGAAAAGGAGGAGCGTCAAATGTGGAGCCTGAGGCCATGCTTCTATCACCCCAGGTATATATTATGTGCTTTAGAGTCCCCCTGCTGACTCCCAAAGACAATCAAGTTGACACTCCACCCTAATTCCCACATCGCATATACTATTACTTTGCATTTCACATCTTCAGATTTTGTGCTTAGGCTATGGCACAAAATAGTATGAACATTGTATGCATATCATTTCATTTAATACACGCTCACCATGTGAATGTGGATTTTAAGGAAGGTTTGCCTAAGTTCACAGATGCTAAATGATAAGGCTAGTCTACAATTTAACCTAATTCATTCTCCTTTAAAAATCATGTAATATTTTGCAAAAATGATGCTTTCCTTTAATGAGTAACCATTAAATAAAATGACATTTTATTTTATTTTTCTTGTGATGCCTTTCATAATGTTTTATTTCCTATATAGATCTTAAAAATGCCATGAAGTGGTTTGATGGATGCTATTCTCTCCGTGAACTCTCTCTCTTGGGAAACCCACTTCTTCAAGAAATAAACTGGAGGTAAAGAAATACTTTAATATTCTATGGACATCCTTTATTATTGCTACATAAAACAAAATTTAATGAACACTGTCCTACAAAGAGAGCTATTTGTGGAAAGTTCAACAAAAAAAGATTTAATTTTTTAAAAGGTTTGTAAAAATGCTTATAGTTTCAAAACTATCTTCAGCCTAAAATAATTTTATTATACATATGTGAACTAAAACAGATATAAAAACATGATTATAATTCAACCCATTATCTACACAAGTTTAGTATGATACTAACTTGGGTTTTCCATATATAGGAAATAAATTTGTTGAGAATTAGTCTTTGAAAGTTATTAACATCATGTACCTTGTTAAATTATTACCTTTCTGGCAGTAATTTGATTCTGTTTTGCTTTGCATTTTAAATGTTTGATCGCAATATTTATGTATTTTAGATCTTCAGTATTTGTACATATTTATTTTGACTTGCGACTAAATAGGGTAACTAACATATCCTTCACCTAAAACTTTTCTGAAAGTGTGAAATTGATGTTTGTTACAAAGCATGTGCTATAAGGATATGCAAATTCATGTCTCTCCTTGGAATATTGCAGTACCATGATGTAAGAGAAGAAACATACTCTGTAATTTTTAAAAATTTAAAATGTTTTCCTTCTTTGAAAATAAAATTTCTCTAGGGAGACCATAGTTATCAAATACTGTATATTTCTAAAATAACTAGAAGACGATATTTAATGTTTACAACTTATCATATATATTTATATTATTGACATGATATATTTATATTATATTACATATTACATCATTATTAGTAATTCATAATTAATAACATAACATATGACATATCATATATCATATATATTATAATTATATATTACATATTATATTTTACTTATTTTTGAGAATGAATATTTTTAAGCCATTATAATCAAGATACTGTGTATTTTTTCCTGTTTTAAATTGTTTTTTTATTTTAAAGAGAAAATAACAAAAACAAAGACAAAAGCAAAACAACTTCAAAACTATAAAGTTGATATAGAATTTCAAAACCAGGTGATAGGAAATCAACAATGGTTGTTGTATTACTTATTGCTGTCCTCAAAAGTAGCTACTCAGATTACCAGATGTAAGTATGCAAGATTCATCAAATAATGAAACAGTAACTGTTCCCTTCTATAAACCAAAAGAAATTGGTAGTATAATTAAAGATATTGAATATTTTTATCAGTGTAAAGATTACTCAGTCCCTCCTTACATTCAGTTCTCCTTACCAGTACTTTGGAGTGTCTTTCTATCCATGTTGTAGTGGCCGGTGAGAGGCCTGATAAAATTCTTGTCTTTGTTCCTGTGTCTCTACATAGGTTTATGATTTTCTAACTTGATTAGTATGTGGGGTTTTGTAGTTTTATTTAAGTTTGCTCTGCGTAGAATTTACCATACTTTGGATTTATAGAATAATAGTTCACATAAAATTTTAAATACTTTTGGCCATTGATTTTGAAAGACTTTTTTATACTTTTTTGACTATTTTGTCCTACTAAGGCATGTATTCCAGCAATATTTGACAACTTGATAAGATCTCAGAAGTCACTGTTCTATTATTTTATTTTTCTTAGTTTTCTTTCTGCTCTTTACTTCTGAATAATTCTTTTGATATGTGTTCAAGTACTCTAATATTTTCTTACTATGTATTCTGATGTTAATCTCATCAAAAATAATTTTTAATTTAATATTCAGGTGTTTTCATGTCTAGAAATTTCATTCTTTTAAAAATTGTTACATATCACTTATGTTCTCGTTGTTTTTAAACCTTCTTGAACATATAGAAAATATTTTTTAGCCAGGAAGATAGCTCAGTGGCACAGTGCCTGCCTGGTAAGCACGAAGCCCTGAGTTCAGATCCCAGTACTAAAAAAAAAAAAATTAACATCCTTCTTTCTTAATTCCATCCTCTATCATTTTCGATCTATTGTAGGAGATATTATAAAATCTGAGATCATATTTCTCTGCTTTTGTATGCTTACTCAATTTTCATTATATTGTGGCCATCACAAATTTCTTATTATTTATGTTTAATTTGGTTATGTCCTTTTAGTATCTATTTTGTTTGGTGTGCAACAGCTTTAGATGACTACTAGTAGTAGTAGACTTTAGACTACTACTAAAGTGACTGATTTACTACGTGACAGCTTTCAGAACATTCTCTCAGATGTCCCACATAGTTATTGTTTCAGCTTTGACTAGGGAGAGAGAGAGTATCCCGTGTAGTTTCCTTAATCAGTCTGACTTTTTGTTTGTCTAGGTTTTTCCTCCTTGTTTTCCTCTCACACGTCCTCAGATCGGTATTCATTAGCTCAGGTTTAAGTGAATTACATCCTAGATGGCTGAATTTGTACATGTCTGCTTGAGAATTTTCTAGCATTGCTGTTAACTCCAGCTTTTATTCTCCTTTTTTTTATGTCTAAGAGCATAAAGAGAGAAGGTTGGGCATAACCAGGAATGGTTTGGAATGATTTAGTGTTCACTTGACATTTGTACCCATGTCATGTTGTGGGTACCTCAAGGCACAAAAGCCAAGAATAAAGTAACCAAGGTGGCATAAACCAAGGGATGTAATTCAGGGAGCTGAACTGGCAACACTAACATATTAAGTGTAGGGAAAGGCAAACTTTTACTAAAAGTAGTAAAATTATTTTCAGTCTCCTATTTGTATTAAGTCAGAAAGTCTTGTTAGTTTGTTCAGGCAGTGAAAGTACAGAATTTATTAACAAATTACAGATAGGGAGAAATAAATAATTGAAAAAACTATGTTGTGACACCTGGTCCTTGGGCAGAAGTGATTTTCTTTTTGCCTTGACTTGACTTCCTTGCTATGGATGGCCATGTGGAGAATCATCCTGACTTTGATAACTTGAGAAAAGTATAAAATATCTTAGAGAAAAATTGAAAGTTTCTTTAATATTCTTTGCTTGGGGGGGGAACCAGGAATGGAACTCAGGACTTTGCATTTGCCCAGCAGGCACTTGTGTTGCTGAGCTATATCCCTAGCCCTCTTTAATATTCTTAGACCTAAGTTAATCCACCTGTTGAGGAAGGTAAGAGGTTCTGGAGAGCAGTCTCCTACCCTCTGTTGTCTGAGGCCACTGCAAACCTCTCCTGCCTGATGGATTGTTTTACTGGATTTGCTAACAGTTAAGCATTTGTTAATTAAGAAGTTGGGAGATTTTCATGCCAAGTCAAAAATCTATGTAATTTACTACTCATGGATAATTTGTATGTTACAGGCAAGTTATTGTCCCTTCCCCAAACACCTTTCTTTCTTTTTTGAAGCTCAAATTTCTGCCTAAGTTTCTGACATTGTATTCTGCCTTTTTTTAGGAAAGACTTGTATCTTTCCACATGTTATAAAAAAGAATATGCCAAGTTCCAGTTTAAAAATCTCTTTTCCCTGTGCTCCTTAAGCTGTTTAGCATAGAGGAAAGAAAATCATCTCCTGTGGTCATTTTTAAAGGATGTCCTCAGAACAGCATCATTGACATTGCCTAGAAAACTGCTAAAGATACAAAATTTGAACACGCTCCACACCCACTGAATCAGACAAGTGGGTGTGGCTCCCAGTAACCTGTGTTCTAACCATCTCTTTGACTGATTCTGATGCACACAAAAGTTTAAATCTTCCTGTTTTTAAGCAAGGACTTCCTCACTGCTGCACTCTTTTGCTGCATCCTGGTTGTTACTCAACTGAATTCACAGTGGTTAAATGAGGACAATAATCTCATTGTAGAGTTATGAGAATTGAATGCTGTCGTGTACATCCTTCGTTTAGAAAAATTCTTGAAAAATGATCGACAGACAAAAATTGGTTTTTCCCATTGCCACGCTAACCAGACTATCTACAGGCTCCTAGAGACTGAATATTTAGCAGATGCATACACTGTGTTATGAACTGCATCTTAACGTGTTGGGCATTACAAAAGAAAATTTCAATGAAACCCATAATTCCCAGATAGATTTTATAATTTTCTTAGGAATATAAAATGCATACACGGTGATGATAAACGTGAAAAATAACAATGATCATAAATGCTAGTGTAGCATTTGTGTCCAACATTGTTCCCATGCGGTCTTCAAATACTGCCCACTGGATGCTGTATGTTCTCTCTGCTATCTCTGTTTTATAATCGGTGAAGCTAAAAGTATTAAGTAACTTGAGCCAAGTCATGTAGCTAACAAGTCGAAGAGGCAGGAATCAAATCTATGCCATTTGGCTCCAGATTCTGTACTTTAAACTTCCATATATTTTAGTGCCTAAAAGTATATAGGTATCAGATGGTCCTAAGTGGCAGACATGCTTTAGAAAATTTGACAAACTTTTAGACCTCAAAAGTTTGCTGAGATTTAAAATCCAGTTAAAAGAAAGAGGCCCTTTTGTTGAAGGGACTGTCAAGGAAAGGAGACAATGATCTGAAAGCTGAAGTTAATCTCTGTTAGAAATCCACTCTGTGCAGGTATAAACTGGCTAGACCTGGAAATAAATGCCTTTGGAAAGAGCTACAAAAGCAAATGCTTACACTGTTGGCGAGCAGACCAAGTGTTCCGTACATGTCACTTCACTTCACAGCAGCCCTGTGAGCTATGTTCTATAATTATCATTCTCATTTTATGGAGGCAAAAGCTTAAATATCAGCTGGATGTGGTGGCGCATGCCTGTAATCGCAGCACTCAGGAGGCTGAGGCAGGAGGACCATTGCAAGTTCAAGGCCAACCTGGGCTATACACTGAGCTCGAGGCCAGCCTGAACTGCATAGCAAGACTCTCTCTCAAAACAAAAGAAAGAGAAAAGCTTAAATACCTTGTGGTTTTCCCCAGTATGGTGCATATAAATGACAGGAATGGAATTTGAGTTCTAATGCTTGAAATCTTAACACTGTGCTTTGTTGTTTCATAGGATGCATTGCACTGTTACTCCTACATTATAAAGGGCCTTCTATGCTCCCATAAAGGTTAGCCCCTGTCTTGTGATTCCTCTATCCTGTGATAGCCTGGAGAGAGACTGTTGTATCAAGACATGTGTTTCAGTCCTGAGAACAGACTGCGCAGGGTTGTATCTAGTTTTACCCCTATGTTATGTGGTACTGTGGAGATTAATTCTGTGGTATGATTATAAGATTAGTATCTACCCCGCAGAGTACTACAAACTACACTCAGAAATCTATGTAGTTCGGAGCAACAGAAATTTATTTCTTAGTTACTTTATATCCAGCGTGGGTGTGATGCCTAAACTTGACTCGGAAATATAGGCTGCTTCATATTTGTGGTCCTGTGACTTTGGTGTCATCTTGCTGTTTTTTAAGAGAGAGACCACAAGAAACACCCAATGCATCTTTAACCTCTTTCACCACTATACACCTCAAGGGAAAATGATCACTTAGTTCACCTTGTCCCAACTGTAGCTCACAATAATTATAAGCTAATTCTAAGACACACCAGGACACTGTAAGAAGACTACCAGAGTATTTTGGTCTCTGTGTAGATGGAATCTATTACCTCATGAAAACTTTTCATTTTTGGCTCATACAAAATATGTTACCATTACTTTTAGTAACCTACGGCAAAACCTTTTATAGTTGTGTGAAAAATAAAATTTACTTTCGGCAGTCTTGCAAGTAAAGATTTAGGAAAGAAGTGTTGAAATTAAAAGTTATTAGTAAATCCAGGAATTATAAAGAACTGAAGTCAATAGAAGTAGCCTCAGAATATTATACAGATTCTTGTAGTTTAGTTCCAGAAAAACATATACATCTTCATACATAATTCTCCAGTTCTTTCATTTTGCTGAGATGAAGAGATTGGAGTGTGGAGATTAATTAGCATATATCTTAGATGTTATTTGCTTGCATGCATCGGTTTTTATGACAAAAGATCTAAAAGATAATTTACAAAAAATTCAGAATAATAGTGTTTACTAGAGCTGGAAACATGAAATATTCTTTAGTGTACTCATCCCTGCATTTAACACTTTAATATTATGTAGTCAGTCTTCTCTGGTATTAATTGCAAGCCTACCTTTTCATCATTTTGAATCTATTTTCTCTTAAAATAAATTTTTTAGGTTTCTACCCTTGACATTATTTTTTCCACATGCACATGCTCTTTGATCAGTACTAATCTTTTTTATTAATGTTGAGTTTAAAAATATAAATAGGCTACTTCTATACTATTTTCATATCGTAATAAAAATTATTTTTATGGTTGGAATATTTATTATGTTTCCTCATTCATACTGACAATGTAACATCTTTTTTTCCTGGTTTTTCTTTCACTTTTTAAGATTTTTATCTGACAACAAAAGCAACAAGAATTCCAAGTTTGAAATAGTCACATTGGGTAGTGAGGATTCTGTAGATATAAAAATGAGAGGTTGTATTTTTAGTTCTGAATAGACTTCTGGCATCATCCCAGACACTAATTTCAATCATGGACAAGTGGCTATTCCCTCAGGGGGAAGTATTTTCGGGTAGTTTACAAAGTTTTGCTCAAGGTGTGATTTGTGTAAGCAACTAAAAGTATCTCACTTGGATTCCTATAATGAAAACAATCTCTTTACTATTGATTTTCTTCATGAGCTAAAATCTTTTCACATACCCAGTAGCTCCCATGTTACCTTTAGGACACACTATCCTTGACCTCCTAATTGTTTACATTGCTTTTCTTGACTCATTAGATTTATAGTAAGTTCACAGCTTCCCTCTTGCTGTTTTACCGTAGAAAGTTAGCAGCATTCTACATACTCAGAAATAGCGCTCTACTTTCACTTTCTGAGGAAGGGATATTAGAAGCTATACCAGTTCATTTTTTTGTTGCTAATAACACAGTACTACATTTGCTTTATAAGGACAAAAGGCAGTTTGCGTGGCTTATAATTCTGGTCCAAGATGAAGGACCTGCGTCTTCATGGGTGTCAGAGTCCTGAGCCAACAGAGTGTAGCACAAGAAGAGAAGGATAGGATCGCGTGGTGGAACCAGAGAGGGAGTGTGTTTGCGGATGGATGTGTGGGGGTGTGTGTGGGGTGTTGGTCTCTTTCATTCTTCTTAAAGCTTCCATTATTTAATCATGGGATGCACCTTTGTAACATTATTTAATCTGAATAATTTCCAGCCTCTAAAAGACAGAAATCAAGTGTTCACTGTTTCATACACCTGACAGTGAGCGTTAAACTCCAAAGTTTTAGAGGTGTTGCGCCATGTTCAAGGCATAGCAGCCACCTTTCTTTATTACACTGTACGTTAATCTTCACCACTCGCTTCCTAAATGTGGTCAGTTCTCAATCTGGAACTGTCTGGGACCATTTGAATACACATTTTAGCACAATTGCTTTTAACCTTTGCTAACAAAACAGAAATACAACTTTTAGGAGTACAGAAAGAAACATGACTGGTGAAAGAATTGCTGTTCAGAACTTGGAACTGGATTGAAAAGTGAAGAATATGTCCTTCGTAATTGAAAGGCTATGTATATCTTTATGCACAGTATGAACCAGCTTGGCCTGCAGGACTAAACTGTATTAACCATATTTAGTTCATCCATCCCTGTTGTGTGTCCTCACACTTCACTAAGAGGTGTTCAACTGAGAAACTTACCTATATCCATTAACTTTAACAGAGGAAATAATCCAGTACACTTGGTTGTCTGAAAGTTTATATTCCTAATGGAAGTAAATTTTTCTGTCCCTTTTTCTGCTGCATGCATAGTGCCAACATAGTGCTTTGTATGTAGTTGATATGCAATAATAGTTTTTCAAGGAACACATTATAACAATGAATTATTTTATAATGTGTAATGGTTTAAGTGCATATTTCAGCTCATTTATTTTTCTGTTGAATTTATTAAATCTGGTTAGTGATTTAAAATGCTAATCTCTATAAATTAACAGTTGTTATCATTGCCAATTCAGATAATTATCAATATCAAGAATTCTAAAAGTTTAGTCTTATGACTCTGTAATATGATAGGAATTATCAAACTGTCCAGGCTTCCTGAGAAACTGAAATCTAAGACAAATATCTGTAGTAAATGTCAGCTGTTGGTTAATTTAAAACTGTAATGTAAAAATTTCAAGTATTTAAAGAATATCTGTGTATGTGAAAAGGTCACCAAAGCATAATTCTAGGTTTCTTACTAGATGGGTGAAGAATTCCATCATCTGAAACAGAAACTACTAAGGTCTCAGCCTAACTGTATTAACTCAAGGTTGAGGGCTTTTTAAAAAGTTTAACCAAGTTTCAGGTCCTTATTTCTAGGGATCTTAGAGTTAAACTTCCTGTACTAAAAGAAAGAGTATGACTATGTCTAAAGGTACTGCTTTGCAGATGGTAGTATTTAGAATGAAAGGATCTGGTGGATCATTTTTTCATAGACATCTTTATTGTCTTTAGTAGCTAAATATATGGACCAATTCTATGGTGGCAAATAAAAACTGATACTTTTGTCCATACTGATTTTCATCCTGAGTGTGCCACTTTACAGTCCCACCCGCACTGTAGAAGGGTTCCTTCCCGCCCCGCCCCCCCCCCCACTACACCCTTACCAGTATTCATTTGTGGTTTGCTTTCTTGACGGCAGCCATTCTTTCTGGAGTGAGATGAAATCTCAGTGTTACTTTAATTTGCATTTCTATAATGTGCACCTATGTTGAATTTTTTTTTTTATGTTCTTAATGGCTATTTGTACTTCTGAGAATTTCCTATTCATTTCATTTGCCCATTTTTTAGTTGAGTCTTTTTTTTTTTTTTTTTGCAGTTTCAGTATGCAGTTCAGGCTGGTCTTGAACTTACCTGTAGCCCAGGTTGGCCTAGAGCTCTCAGTAATCCTCCTGCTTCAGCCTCCTGAGTGCTGGCATTACACATGTGCACCACCACATCCCGCTGAGTCATTTATTTTGGGGTGGCCTGATCTTTTTTTTGTTAGTTCTTCATGTATTTTAGATACTGTATTAGTCTTATGTGTGAGGCATGGCTGACAAAACCATTTTCCCATTCTGTAAGTAATCTCTTCACACTATTGTTTGTTTCCTTTGCTGTGCAGAAGTTTTTTAATTTTGTAAGATCCAATATATTGATTCTTGGTACTGTTTCTTATGCCAATGCTCTTCTCTTCAAAAAGTAGAGATTGTTCAAAAAACTAAAGCTAGAAATTGCCCTGGACCCAGCTATTCGCCTTCTAGATACCTCTGTGAAAAAGTTGAAGACATCATATTACAGTGATACATGTCTGCTTATGTTTATACCAGTACCACTCATAATAGCTAAATTTTGAGATGAACATTTAGTCAACAAATGAAGGGGTAAAGAAAATACGGTATTTATACAAGATGTAGCACTTCTCCGCATGAAACATGGATAAGCTTGAGTCATTTGCAGAAAAATGGATACACCTTCAGACCATCATATTAAGTGAAATAACTCAGACACACATGCTTAAATGTCTCACGGTTTCTCCTATGTGAGAAACTAAAATATAAGTAATGAGTAAAATAAAAGACAGTAGGATGCATGGAACTAGATCGTTGTCAAACGGGAAAGGGATCAAAACTTGCAGGGAGGGAGCAGGGCTAAAAAGGAATTGAGGTGTGTGATGTGAACTCCCTCTGAGGAAGGTAATCATTATGTAACGCAAACATGTACAACAAGAATAAAATATGAAAAAATGACAGCTTTGCTCATTATTCAAAGTAAAGTCTTTAAGGGTCATGGTTTTCCTATCAGAAGCTGGCGAACAGGCCACGAATTCTCTCGCTGAGTTGGTGTCTCCTCATTCAAACATCTCACACATTACCAGTTGCAATAGCTAGAAACAAATCTTGTCTACCCCAAACATTTTTCAATTTTAAAATTTACTTTGTATGAGACATAAGACTTATTATTTACTTTATAACATATGCTTGTAAAATATATCAATATTAACGTATAGATTTATAAATCTAAATATTTATTTTATCACTCTTAAGTATATAGCAGTACAGTTTTAAAGATGTGTAATGATAATCAGTAATGCAAGAAAATCAATCATTTTACTTTGCAGATATGTACAATAATTTGGCTATCGTAATTCCTAAAACTAAACACACTTGTTCCTGGACCACAGTCATCCATCTTTAAAATCCGCTGAGTCTAATTTCATTTGGATCAATTGCTCTGATACATTTTTTTGCTATTTTTCAGAAGATATTCATTTGTTGAAGGGTTTAAAACCTAGAAATGCCTACAATTTGCATTCTATAATGAAATGACCACCACAAACATTAAGGCATATATTCCCATGAACTTTACTTAACCCTTTGATGCCAGCAAAGGGATTAGTTATAGATTTTCCCACTGGGCTTCTTACTTTCATGTCAGGCCAGTGATAACATGGACAACACTGATGCACTAAAAATTTTCTTTTCAAAACTTAATCCACAGACTCAGCTTGGAATCTCCTTTGGGAATTTGTTTCATTCGCTAATGATTAATAGATTTCTTAAGTGGCAGAGTATTCACCAGGAAGTTTTCACTAAATGAAATATTGATTTGGCCCTTGACTAGGAGGAACCCAGCTGGAAAAACTAATCTTGAGATCTCTCAGTATTGTTATAGTTCATTTTCAACATTAATCAACTTGTTACAGAATGTTTTAATATATTCAACACAGACTCTTAAAAGTCTACATTTTGAATTTAAGGCCAACTTACTTGCTGCTATCTTATACAGATGTGAAGCCTGTTCCTTAAAAAAATGAAAAATTAAAAAATATAACAGTAATTCCTGTCTGAGTAATAATTATATAAAGTCACAAACTGAAGTCATTGTTATAATCCTGAAGATACAAACAAATTTTTACAACCAAAGAATTTAAAAATATTCTGACTAAAATAAATCATTCTAGAACTTTTAAAAATAAAGGTAATGAATGTAGCATCAAAATGTTACTAGTGTAGAAATTCAGTCTCCATTGACCACATTCTTTAGAATTATTGTCTATAGATAAACTTTTGCACTTAATGATAGTTGTATCAGTACCATTTCAAACAATATACAACAATTTATGATAAAACCATCGCTTGTACCCTTGGTGATCTGGTCTTCCTATCAACAGTTCCCACATACATTCTTCTGCAGTAATAAAGAACAAACCTAATGTACTGTATTAGCTTTAAATATATTTTTCTCATTGTTTTGGATACAGGGTACATAAATGTCAATTTTATGAAGGGAAATATGCTTTTGTAACTATGTACATATCAGTCCATTAATTTAATAGGACAAATTCTCATTTTGCCTGTAGGATTATTTTGTTAGAAAGTCAAAATTATTTTGTCCTGAATTGTTTCTGATAAAAAGTCATTATTTCTCTGAACATGTATGGAGTCCTCAAACACTGTGTTTGCAGAATAGTGTTCCAAGAGAATTTCATATCGTTTATGTATGTCAGTGGCAGCGTTCATCAGTGATCACATCTCTGTGCTATGACTGTTCCAAAACATCAATTTCTCTTATTTCATTTAACATATATTCTGATAGTGTTGAATCGCTGGCTGTGCTATAAGTTTTGCATACTTTTTTCCTTGGAAATTTAAAACAGTTTGCAAATGATCAGAATGATTGAGATTTTTAAGATTCAGGTTTAAACCTGAGCGGTCACTGATTTTAATATGGCATGTGGCAGTTTTGTTTCTTCTGAATGCTCTGATTTTTTATTCTTTAAAGCTGAATAAGAAAGATGATATTTAAAAAATTACAGATCTCCCAGTTGATCGGCAAAGTCTTTGGTATACCCAGAGTCTACATTTTAAAAGCACTTCAGGTACAACTGATGAAGTAGTTCAAAGACAATCATTTCAGAAGCATTGCCTTGCAGCTTCACAGAATGAAACCCAGGAGACAAAACTCAGGAAGGACTCACAAATGTTACTGCTTCTGCACAACCATTCCGACTCCATAACCACTTTTTATGGGGAAAAATTTTACAGTTCAGTGGCTCAAATTTTTTTTAACCAAAAATGTTCATGCTCTGGGAAACGAAAAAAAAAATTCTGCTTTACTAAACTCATAAGTGACACAAATGGGCCAGGGATTTAGCTAAGCAGCACAGCACCTGCCTGGTAAGCACAAGGGCATGAGTTCGAGTCCTAGCATGAAAAAAAGTGACAAGTGACACAAACTGTAACATGAGATCAGCTTTCTTTCTTTTCCTTGTAAGATGTACTTTCTTCAAAGCCTAGAGCATGTCATGGACAACCTCATTACTCTTGCCAGTAGGGCTCGCTCTGGAGACCAAGGCAAGGAACAGAAATTTGCTTGATACTTAAATAACTATACCTATTATTTCTGCTCAAGAGCTGTTTGCAGAAGCATTAGATTTGCACTTCTATAATTTAAGGTCCTGAATATAAAGAAACAATACTACACATAGAATCAGAATCTCTTTGTTATGTTGAACACATTGCCTAAATTTTTATTAATACATCTCAAATGTATGATTATTTTATACTGCTTTTATAAGTGAATTATTCTGACATTACACTCATCTCTTCAAAACTTGACTGTGTACCTGGAAAGGAGCATGCTTAGCATCATTAGTAATATGATAATCTAGCACAGTAGAAGAGGTGCAGTTGATCTCTCTA
Organism: Dinomys branickii; assembly: GCA_004027595.1. Lineage (NCBI taxonomy): Eukaryota > Metazoa > Chordata > Mammalia > Rodentia > Dinomyidae > Dinomys > Dinomys branickii. The sequence continues at coordinate 24,572 of PVLD010011327.1, forward strand.
TTACATTTTGATTATTAACAATACAAATTTCAGAGAGTGGCTGTTCCTTGCTTTTATGGGAACCTGGTCAAGGATTTCATGTCAAATGTAATATTTTTCATGTGGTGATTATCCCTGTTTATCTCATTAAAGTACAACTTTATCGTTAAAGTGTAATTACTATCTTAGTGTAATATTCTGTTTTTGAATCATACCTTACAACAAATGCAGTCAGGAGCACACTGTATCCTGTGTATTGAACCCCTTATAGGTAAATGTGGTTGTTTATGATTTGGCAAATATCAGTACGTTTAGTCTACTAACAAGGTTCAAAGTATAGATACTGTACTCAAATCTTAATATTCTAAATCTCGTTATGAGAAAAGCAACAAGACTTATTGATTTCCTAACATTATAAAGGATCTTATAATTACCTTGAAGAACAAAACTTACTTTTCCTTGTTCCTTACTCAAGTACTGGTGAGAGAAAAAATGGATTTTTTCCTGGGTTAGGAGATGAAGAACACATTGGGAGGTAACAATCTTTACCTTCAGAACAGGCTTTCCTTGAGGAAGGTGTATTTCTCTCTCTCTCTCTCTCTCTCTCATGATTATCTATTCTCAGATTATGAAAATTATAATTAGACATATAATTACGCTTTGTGACTTTGTTGGTCCTGTCTGTGTATTTTTCTCATTGTCAGTAACATCCTTGAGAAAGAGAAAATAGCAACATTTTATTGTACAGCTACGTTTATAGAAATGAATGTTTTCCAGCCCGTACAGAATAGACAGCAGAACCCCCTGGTGCCGATTCTGCATGGAGCACTCCGTGTAAGCCTCGCCATGGTAGTAATTGTACTTCATCATTCTTTGTTCAGTGTTTAGGGACTGTTACTTTCTTTAATTAATAAAGTTTAATTTTAGTGCAGTTATTGGTTAGCAGCAAATTGAGAGTCCCATCCGCCCCATCTTCATAATTCACATCCAGCCCCACTCTAAAGAGACACTTGTGACAGTCAGTGAATCAACCACATGGGCACATTATAATGACGACCATCTTTTCACGTGAATAGGTGTCATACGTATGTATTGTTTAGTGCAATGTCTGTTTCAATCTCTTGCTCATGTTTTCATCAACCTGTGCATTTATTTGTGGCTAACTATTCTACATTCTTTGTATATGGCAGATAGCAGCCCTCCGTCAGATGCGTTCTACAGATATGTTCTCTCAGCCTGTGCCTTCCTTCAATTTCCTGGCCTTGTGTTTCAGAGTAGAAATTTTCAGTGTTAGGTCATCAAACCTAAGGTCATGTAGGTTTTTTCCTTCTTCTAAAAGTTTAATAGTTTTTGCCTTTTACAGTTAGTTCTGTGCTCCATTTTGAGGTAGTATTTTGTGAAGTATGTAAGTTTTCCTAGATTTGTGTTTTTGCATGTGAATGTTCAATTATTTCAGTACCATTTGTTGAAACCATCATCTTTGACCACTATCTTTGCTCCTTTTATGAAAATATAATCACATGATTATGCTTATGTGAGTCTATTTCTGGCCTGTCTTTTTATGTATACTTTTGTCTTTTTTTCCCAACAACACCACATTATTTTGATTTATGTAATTTCACATTCAATTGAGAAACTGGATGGTGCTAGTCCTCTGACTGTGTTCCTTTTCCCCAGTATTGTGCTGGCTTTTCTGGGCATTTGGATGTGGGTCTATACAAACTTTAGAATTAGTTTGTTAGTATCTACAAAATATCTTGCTGAAATTTTGGAGATTGACTTGGATCTCTAGGTCAGTTTAGGAAAAATTGGCATTTTGATGACACGGAATTTCTCAGTGGACCTCTCTCCATTTACACACTTCTTCTTTGGTATCTGTCATCAGAGCTTTGTAGTTTTCCTCAAAGTTAAATTTTTGCTCAAAAGTCTACTCTGCCCCTGTGACCATCAGCAGCCTTTCAAAAAGAAATGCACATCATCCTTGTGAAAGGTTTGGGCAAGTGTTTGTTAGAGGTTGGCTTCAATGGGAAACTCTTGCCATCTGACCTGTTTGCTTTTACGTCTGGTTTTGTTTTGCAGTATGTGTCTTTTAAATCAATACAGACTTTTGGTAATATTTCAAGAATTATTCTAATTCTTAGCAAGATTCAGGGGAAAATATAATTTTAGTTGTTTCGAGTCATGGAAAGCTGGATAATGTCCCTTTTTTTTTTTTCAACTTTACTCTCACTGTATTTTATTGAGAAACGTAATCAAAATCTAACTTTATTTCTAAAGTAATTAAGTTTTAGTAGTTATTTTACTCTTTCTAAAAAAAAATTCTTTTCATACATTTTAATATACTCAAAATGTCCTCTTTAGCCCCCAAATTTAATCCTCCCACTTGTATTTTAGAAGAACATAATTAAATATATAAGAGAAGCTCTAAAACTTGTTTTTTACATGACAGAGTGCCCTTCATTGCTATACAAATTTAACTGTCACTTTCTCTGCAAATTCAAAGTTTCTGATATATATTCTGTTTATTTACGCGATAGGCATATGGTTGATTTTAAACATAAACTCTCATTATCAATATGATTAACTTGTTTCCCATAGGCATTCTCTACTTAACATGTTACCTGCTCTGAGAGTCATCAATGGTGACGTGCTTAGCTCTCACGCAGAAACCCACCCTCCGAAACACAGTCCTCTAGAGTCGGGAGAGTTCCTGGTACTTTGTCAGACCCAGATTCGAGAATTCAAGTCACTAGCTGAAAACTACATCACCAGAAAAGGGTAAGGTTGTTATCTTCCCCTTATGTTTAGAATAAATAATGTGGGCTGGGGTTATAGCTCAGTAGTAGAGCACAGTAATTATGAACTTGCCTATAAACAGTATGTTTTGAGGAATAGTAGTCTGCCTTTACAGAAATTTTAGAAATCTTCCTTTTCTTCTTAGAAATACATGTTGTATTTTGAAATGAATTTAACATACATATATATAAAATCTAAACTACTATATAAAATGAAAGCATGAGGACAGTTTTATGATACAGGCATATCCAAAATTCATGTATGAACAATAATTGTGGGCAAGAATTTACCTTCAAAAACATTGCAGATTAGCATATATGAAAATTAGGTCAATAAGTATTTACCCCGGAATAAGGCAAGTTTTACAACACATAATGCATATTATGTATCAAGATATCATATTACACATGTATTATACTTACATTTAAGGTGTGGGGGAAACAGAGAGGAGGAGCAATCAGTGCTTGCCGGTGGTCAGAGGAAGGCAGCTGAGGGTAATCTCAGAGAAGCAGAACTTTAATTCTGAATGCATAATAATGAATGAATTATAATTGATCTTTTCCTATTTTTAAATTTAATTTTTAAACTAAATTTTTAAGTTTTAAATTTGCATTGCTCTGGGAAACGTAAGTAAAAGGAAAAGCTTTTCACACTTTTTCCACTTATGATGCCTCCCCGTTATCAATGGAGAATTAATATGTGCTTCTTATTGTTTAAATTTAATTACTAAATTTCATGCTAGCATTATTGCTACTTATACTTTCATACATCTTGTCTTATTGAATTATTTTTCTGTTTAAATATTTTTAATATAGTCATCATATTAAGGTCAAATCCCACAACTTAAAAAAATAACTTCAATTTTACAGAAATGTTTCTTTTTAACAATATTAAAATATTTACATCTATCTTTGTGGAAATATAAAGTAATATTTCTTTGTGTATACATAATTAATAATCTTGTTTTGTGCAAGAGGGATCCTTGATATCGTGTATGTTGAAATTTAGTTTTTTAACATGAGATGTAAAATTGAGGCATGTAGACTATTCATTGTTACTGCAATTTAAGTTTCATTTTAGCTTTGTTACTGGGAAGTAAACTATTTTTTATATGTTTACTGCATAAATACTACCGAACTCAATACCTGCCCAGTAACATTTCATACCCCCATGTTTGCACTGCGCCTTTTCTGCTTCATTATCTAACAAAATGTATGAAATGGAAAATAGTAAAAATATGTGAGGGAAGCCTATATTAATGTATAATAATTAATTTACTGAAGATAATCACTAATTATTTTTATACTTTGAAGAAATAATTATAAATTTCCTTTTGTTTGCTTGGATTAAAATATATATATATTTATACACTGTTTACATAATAAGAATAACTCAATTTCTGGCTGTATATAAGATATGGTTGGAAAATTATGAGATAAGCAAAAACAAAAATAAACGAAATAAAAGAAAATAAAATGCAGTTAAGAATAAGTCTCATATAACTGCAAAGTAATTTTCATTTGCTACTGGGAACATCAAATGTGTGAACATGAAAATCTGATGAGTTATATAAGTGTACAAGTTGGAAATGAAACAATTGTTTAAGAGAATCTCAACCATTTGTGTCTTAAACTATTTGAATTTGCTTTGCAATGAAATATTTTTCCAAAGAAAAATGGAAATAAAAACTTTCTCATAATATACATTCTAAAAATCCAGTACAAATATTTTGAGTGGCAAGAGTCAATGTAGAAAGTACTTTTAACTTTACTTCATAAATAACTTTTCCAAATTTAGGCAGCCATGAATTCTAATGTTATGGTAGTAAAAGAATGAATTTTTCTCATTTATTTGTTCCAAAAATACCTTGAATAAAAATGGCTCTAAAACTCCCAGACATTTTGTCTGGACTAACAGATCTAAATTAACTAAATACTTTCAAACTGTATTCAAACTGAGAACATTTTTTTATATAAAAAGTAAAAATAATCTATAATGAATGTTGCAGTTAAGCTTAATGCTCATTTTAGGAATAAAGCAAAATGTATCTTAAAAATTGTATATGCTGATGTAATTCTCATTGTGAAATGTTCTGATCACTTATCCAGGGACGTTTTCACGTTGGACACAGCAGAAAAATTCCATCATTATTTTAAGAAACTGATGACACTTAGTCATGAGTACAGATGTGCACATGAACAGGGGGAGGCGAGCCTCACCAAGAAAGGTGAATCAAGCCCTCAGCAGACCCGTTTGGGCCCTCCGTGCAGTAACAGCACACAGCAGAATGGGACCTTCCCTTCTTGTGCAAATGGACTTAATGCGGACTCTCCGAATTTCTCTGAGAAATCGATGGACTCTGGTTTTAGTCACTCCCCACTGAGCCACTCCTCTGTACGCAAAAGTTTAGAAGAAAGAAATCAGGGAAACTTAGCACGCCAGGAGAGACAAGACATTAAGATCAGCAGTATTACCACCGAAAGGAAACTGTCAGTGAAAACAACAGTGATGAATTCTCTGCTGAGGAATAGCCAAAATACTGAACACACTGAAAAAAGGTAAGGTATATACGTCATTGTCCTTTACATGTTATGTTTACTAGTTTTGAAGGGTGAGTTTAGTCAGTGGTACCAAATAACTTGATAGATTTAAATCACTAAAATGTTTTAGACTAACTCCCTTAATTGTGTTTGTATGATGTACACAAACTGCTGACCATAGTGCAGATTAATTTTGTTTTTTCTGACTGGTTGAGATGTAATATCTAATATCATTGCATTTACAATGAGGAACGAGAAACGGGTTTTCTCCTCTCTAAGGCCTAAGTAGCCAAATTGCTCTTAAGGAAATAAAAAGCTACATTCTAAGATAGAAAGTAAGGCATTCTGAGTAATCAGATAAGTTCATGTTTTAAAAATGTACGTTTGCCTATGCTCAATATTTCCTCATTGATCTAGAAAGCACTTAATAAGCATGTAGGCCACTATTTGAATGTACGTCCTGTAATTTTCTTTGGCATAATGGCTCTGTAAGGCAGGGCAATATTCCCTATGATTAAACACATAATCTACCTCACAACTATTGAACACTTGTAGAAAGGCAAATCTCTTGCTCTAATCACTTATTGAACCAGCAAAGATTGGTTTTTACTCTGGCCTGTCAACTTCTTGCTCTTTGTGTGTGTCCGTGGCCTCAGTGTCAAGCCAAGAGAAAAACTGTCCGATTCCGCCTGTCTGATACCGAATAAGGCACAAATCCTGCTTTTGTTGGTCTGGCTTTTCTCAGGAATTGTCTGTGTTCAGTGATTGCCTTCCTGAATGTTATATTAACAAGTTTGATATGCTAAAACTGACATTTATGTCCTATTTTAAAATTATTTTTTTTCATAATTTTTTTTTTTTTTTTTTTTTTTTTGCGGTACTGGGGATCGAACTCAGGACCCTGCGCTTGCTAGGCAAGCGCTTATTCCACTGAGCTACATCCCCAGCCCCTAAAATTATTAACATTTATTAAAAGTGGCTTTAATATTTCCTGATTTATGTTTTATGACTTCATTTCATTGTCTTTGTTCCAGATGTTTCCTACTGGAGTTTTATATACAGCATTTGGAACTTCTTACTCAATGATAATAAAATTATTAAATGATGATATTAAATAGAGATAAAGTACTAAAATATATATGAAAGACCTAAAAACAAAAGGGAAAAACAATGTATACCCACCTGCTAAACCTTGTTATCTGTGCATTCAAGAAGATTCGTTGTCAGTTATATTGAAGTTTTCTAAGCAAGATTTATATGTACTCTTGTGCTAAGGACATTATTTTTACATTATTGTTTTTGCTAGAAAAAACCAGAGGTAGTGTTAGAGGTCTTTTCTCCAACATGGAGAGCACATTGTGATTAGGAAAACCTTGAGTCAGCTTCTTTCCTTGATTTCAGCGTAGGAAACACCAACTCCTACATATGTCACTTAAGAAAATATTCCTCATCTACCTCTTGGTTTTCCATGGTAAGTTTTGATATTAGGTGAGGTATTCATGAAGTTGATGGCTTCAGAAGAATTTCACATTGTCATCAGTGAAACTTGCGTGTACAGTACAGAAATATAAGATATTAGGCTGAATGTGTTTTCCTATGAGCGTTTCCTTTTTAACTACTTAGACACTGCAGATATGTTTTCCTGGCTCTTATTTTCCCTTTGTCACCCAAACTACCTAACATAGTATTTGTGTGCAAAACAGCACCTTTCCTATTTTTGTTGAAAAGATGAAGAGTAAATGGAAAATTGCACAAGCGACCCAATGTGAATTTACAAAGTTCTGTTTATACTAGCAGGAGGAAATGTTTGACGGAACATGACTTTTTCTTCCAAGCACTGCAAGTGCAAGTAGTTTAACTTAGACCAGAAGTTTAGCCATCAACTTCAATTTTCTACTCAGAACAAGTAGATTAAGTCTTGAAGGCCTGTAGATAAAATGGTGTTGATGAGGATGATGATATAATTAACAACGATTACAAATTTAAGCAACTATAGAAGATAATATCATTTCTTTTTCATTTACTACAAATGCTGTGAGAAAAAAACATGTACGGTCATATCTGATAGACTTTATTGCCTAATTCCACTTTGTTTTAAACCAAATATAAGGACATACAACAATGAACAAAAATTCATTAGTTTTGGTAATTATAAAATTAGGGAAAACTATTTCAAGGGAACATTGGAGAATAAAATCTTCCCATTCAAGCTCAGGAGTTTGAGGAGTTACCAAGACAAAATATTTAGCACTTAAACTATACCACTCCATTGATAATATTCTTGTAATTATATGTTTGGGAAAGGAGAAAACGTGATTAAACATACCGTGAACTCACATTCAGTGCACATTTTTATTCACACTTGCTACTGCGGTGCAGCGCACTGGGATATAGAAAACACACAGTACTCGTTGATTCAGTGCCTGAAATTGGCAAATAGGGGTGGGTGAGAGATGTTAGATTTTACTAGTGAGCTCATAAGAGTGAGATTTAAGTAGTTGATGATGGGTAGGAAAGAAAGAAAAGCCACTGACAATCAACTAGGGCCTTCCTCTTCCAGTGAGGAAGGCCTCCTTGCTCTTCCTCGCCAAAGCTCTTGCCCGCAGTGTAAAGATCTCACCCATCACGGCCAAGCTGAAATTGGCTCCCACATTTATCTCCTGTGTTCTGCATCATCCAATAATCTCTCATCAGTGTCCTCAGTATCTCATGAAATTTCTATAATATCTCCCCCTTGAATAAGCAAAATTCCCTTGTACCCAGAACCTTCTCTCGCGAACGTGACCTGTTTTCACATTCAGATTTGACATTCCTAGTTTTTACTTCTCTGACTATAGTTAAACAGAAGAAGGGGCCTTGTTCTTAAGTAACACTTTACATGATATATATAGCTCATAAGACTCTCTTATCTACCACCATGTATTCAGACATACTAAAATTGTTTTGTTTTCACCTTTTTACAGTATGGCAGCTACGGTGATCCAGGCATACTGGCGTGGTTATGTTGTGCGCAGACAGATCAATTTCTCTACAAGGATACATACTTTTACGACAGAATGCCTGCCAGATTCCTTCAATAGTCAAAGTATTCTAATGAAAGAAAAAGGAAAAAGTATTATGAATATCCATGAACAGAAAGAGAAGGCTGCTCTTCTTATTCAGGTTAGTTTTAACTTTTGCTGGCATGGTGAAGGATGAACGGCATATTCATCTTTCCCTGGGTTGTTCTGTATAAAATGCCACCCCCAAATCTAGTGATATATAATTACTTGGATTTATGTTATACTCACATGACATGTAGGCTGCATGTTAACTGTACATTGGCTTTGGTCCTGCTTAATATATAGCTTGAAGGAATAGTCTTTATATCTGAAAGAGTATTTTTATGGCTATGGGTCAAGCTAAACTGCACAATTATATTTAAAACTTCTCAACAGTGCCATTTGTTAATTTGGGTAAAATCTGACCAACTAAAGTGTTCTCATTTCATATAAGTTACAGCTGCTTCTAGAAATATATTTTAAAAAATTCACCAAAAAATTACAGTTCTTCATTTAAAAATTTTAGCTGAAATTTTTCACTTACAAATTCAGAAATGAAGAGGTGAATATACTTGACTCAATGTTACCAGGTGTTAAAATGAATATTAACTTGATTACATTCATTTCTTCATGTATTCGCTTACCAGGGTTTTTTCTTAGGTTTCTCTGACATTGTTGTTGGCTTAGGGAATAAAACTACAACAACAAAAAAAACCTACAACAGTGCCTGCCACTGTGATGTTTATATCCTGAGGAAAGAACCAAATAAACTGAATGTATACACAAAGTTAAGGTCTGTGGACATTCACAACACTGTGCCTTAGATGAATACTAGTAAGCAAACAAAAAAGTCAGCAATTCCTTCCATTCCTTCAACAACTATATTTTGATGTGAAAATCATGCCAGTTCATATTTTGTTGGAAGGTGCAGTCAGTTGATTTGTTAGGGACAGAAATCAAGGAGAAATATAAAGCAAGATGAGGGTTTCAAAAGGAAATTTTTGATTTTAGATAGAACAGATATGAAAGACCAGAAATGTTGATATTGGCACGAGCTACTAAGCCACTGGCTATCTGTGGAAGAATATCGTGGACAAAGGCGTGTCTGCTTCAAAGACCCTGATGGAGGAGCACACCCACAGTGTTTAAGGAGCAGCAAGGAACCAGTGTGACTGGAAAATGATAAAGGAGAGAAAAATGGGATTTAGAAGTTATAGGTCATTGTGAAGAATTTGACTTCTCCTCTTATAATATGAGAAGACACAGGAGGACTTTGAAAAGTGGGTTGATATACTCACATTCACTTTCTATTGCAAATATATTCCAAGAGCTGTGACAAAAGCTTTAGTTAGGGGGCCAGTATAATATCGCGAGAAAATGATGGCACAGTCCAGCTTGTGAGGAGTGGAGATGATCGGAGTATTAAATTCCACACTATGTACTGAGTTAGTGGGGAGCTGTGTACATATAGAAATAGAGAACGGGAATGTTAGTTATGGGGAAGTGTTGTATGGAGGATGGGCAGGACTCAGGGATGCTTCCTAGTTATTTGGCACAAAGGAAAGGATAAATCTAATGCTGAGAAAAAGACTATTTTTCTCTCAAGTTCCTGGCTTTCACCAGTAAGGTCATAGTTTCAAGACAGTTACCTTCGCTACGGTTTTGATGACTACACTTAGTATTTTAGTTTAGTTTTCATTGTATTCTTCCTGAAAGCAATATATAGAAAAGGCCTAATACCATAGTGGTAAGAATGAGGGGAGACGTTTGATTCAGGGCAGCTCTAAGAGAAAGAAACTTTGCTGATTATCCCAAAATATTGTTATTTTGCATAAAGAATGTAAGTGTCCAGCAGTTCAAACTCCTCCTGTTGTTATTGGATGAGCAGTGCATTTTTCAGCAGAAGTAGTAAATGGCTATTAAACTTCTGCTTCACTTCTCTTAAAGAGAAGTTCATTACTTTATGAAGCTTTCAGTTTGCTGACTGATATCTTTATTAGATCTCCTTTGGTTGAGGATCTTAGTATCTGTAAAAGAAAGCATAATTCATCCTTTCTTTATAATTTATGGCACGTCTCTTCTGATGTACGTCATGGCAGTCCAGTCACTGAACTCAATTTCAGTTTCTCTTGTGTGGGATGTAGTCATCTAGTTTCTCAAACCACTCATTTTAGGATATAAATTACACAATATCTAAACATCCTGGAGAGGCAGAACAAGACGTAGAAGAAAGAAACTTGGCTTTAGAAAGATCGAAATGAAGATTTCATGAAGGAGGTGCTGGGCAGTGCTTTCTGCTCACCAGAATTCATGGTCTTCTTCCCGGCGTCCAGGCCAGTTAGATGTCCCAGCTTCACTTGCAGTTTACTGTGGTCTTCTTTCTAAGTTCTGGTTACTAGAGTATGAATGGGAGATGTGTGCCTCCGTATCTGCCCTGTAAGACCTCCCACAAGACATGCCATATTAGTTTGCCTTGCTTGAAATGTGGACAGATTCAGGAGCATTCTTGAAACCAAAGAATTCTGTTGAAACCAAAGAATCTGGAAAGCCTAGGTATTTGACCATTTCATGTTAAAGTGCTGTCACAATACCACTCAGTGTTATAAGATAAAAGGAAATCATTTTTTGAATTATTATGTATGTTTGGATCTATTTGTTACAGCATCAATGTAAATATATAAGAAGATGGAATTCTAGGCCAGGTATAAAGGACAATGAAAGCAAAACACGTATATGTTCATATACATATATATTCATACACACATATGTGTATATATATATATATACACACATATATATGTGTGTGTATATATATATTCTGTGTTACTGGAACAATGATAGATTACGTCGCAATGAGACCTCCAAAAGAACTAGAATATTCAAAGGCTGTGTGAGAAACATGACCAGAGATGGGTGGTAGATTTTTAACAAGTGTGCATATTCTGGAAGGTGATACTTGGTGGTAGTTAGAGAAGAAAACAGAGACAGACATAGTCAATAGAGGGAGAATTGTCTGGCTGTAAAGTGAATGTGTAGAAGAGATGAATTAATTGCAGATGGATTAATGGGAAAAAAAATCTGCCTTTTGACCAAAATAAATGTTAGGAGAATAATCTGAATGTTAGTTACCAACACACTTATATTACTATTATTTCCAATAAACTGAATGAAGATGGCTTTAACATGAGCACCTGACCTTACACAGAGTGTTGAGGGAATTCTGTGTTGGTGTCACATGAGAAAAACCCACACTGTAGCCTTTGTAGGAGTTCTGGCCCTGATGGTGCTTTGGGTGAGACCTGCTGTGAACCAGAATGTATCAATCTGGTGGCTCATGTTATTGAAGAGCTAAACCTTGTCCTTTCTACTCATTTTACTCTTGTTATCTCATAATTGAAATCATACACAAGTGAGGGGTAATGAGGAGGGTGACTTGGAAAAAGGAATCCAGGGAAATAAAACATGTCTCCTTAATCCTTAGAACCTTGCCAAGACAGAGTGAGGGAGAAAGAGATGTACACGGTCAGGAAATCTTCCCAGTCACAGTGTTAGGCATGATGGGGGGCCACGTTCTGAGAGGAAGCTGGTACCCAAGGGAAAATATATACCACAGTAAGAGAATTAAAGAATTGTATTCTTTATCTGGTATAGTGTCTTGAATATTGAATACTTTTTAAATGCTTGTACTGAATTTCAAAATGAAGGAGCTTAAAAAAATAGTCTGTAATAACCATTCAGCTTTATGAAAGAAAAAAATTAAGAAGGCAAAGAGCAGGTGCTGTTCTCCAAAATATGTTAAAAAGAAGATAGCTACTTTCTTAAAAAGGCTTTTAACTTTGCATCTCAACGCACAAAATGTTCTCTATTTTCTTTCTACCATTTAATAATTGTTCAAGTTCTTGTCTGTATTGATATCCTTTGCTCCTCAAATTAGGAGAATCCTGAAGTCTCTTGAGAAGTTAGAAATTTTTTATACTGTTTCCAAACAAAAGAGTATTATCCGTACTGTGATTCCTTTCAGCAATGCTGGAGATCAAAGTAGGACCTCTACACTGAACTATATCTCTAACACTTTTAAAAAATTATTAATTTTGAGACAGGGTCTGGTCTCAGGTCAAAATTGCAATCCTTCTTCCTCAGCTTCCCAAGTAGCTGGGATTACAGGAAGGTGACACCATGTCTCAATCATGATTTGATTTTTAAAGGCTAGAATGATTGCAATTTAATCCTGTATTCTTGAAATATATACAATATTTAGTGGAGGATTTTCTTATGTGATGAATTAAATAACTAAGTAAATATAATTGCTAAAAGTAAAGGATAAAGGTAATAATACTTAATAAGTGCTTGTTATGTGATAGTCATGTGCTAATCACAATATAAAATTTCTAATTAAATCTATACAGCAGTCATATTTGATTTCTCCCTTTTTTGTTTTATGTGTGATCCTGAGCTTGTTTTTAAAGTGTTGGTAACTTCCTAATGTGAGTTAGAAATCCATAAGATGGGGAGAAAGAAACATGTACCAGTGAAAAGTTGAAACACAGCTTAGGCAATAAATAGAATAGGGAATGTAGTTTCTTCAGGATTCCCAGACCTACCATATATTTTTCCTGGAAAAGAAATACCTGTCTCTTTGTGTAGAATTTGAAGCCTAACACATGTGAAGAGCAAAATAAATTGTAATTTTTCTTAGGAAGTAACAATGTCCTACCTCAATTCTTCTGTGTTGAAGTTATCTTAGAGGAAGCTGAAAAAGAGCCTGTTAGGGTAGATAGTGTGGATTCATTGAAATAAGATTTCTTGCCATGTAAAAAAGTTAGATTTAGGATTATAAATAGTAGACACAGATAATTTTTGAGAAGGATGTGTCTTGAGTTTGAAAGCAAAACTAGAATTTTCACCTCAAACATGTTGGATGGGTAGGGTCCAGGTTATAGAGAACTAGCCTTTTAACAGCATTGTCTCCATCAAGAAAGTAAGGCACATATTACTACACCGATTGCTGGAAACCTGGGTTTCTGATAGTTTTTGCAGTAAGGATGGGGACATCGAAAGACTCATGTAATTATCTTGGGAATAGAAAAGAACATCTCCGCTATCCTGTGTCGGAAGAAGGCTAATCATGTTGAGTGTGCTTGAAGACTAGGGTGACCGCGGTGGAAACGCTGTAGCTCCTGTAGCACAGTTCCCTGGGAAGCATTCTGTATCCACCCATGTTCTCGTCCTCCAAGTCCCTCCCAGGACCACACACTGAGAATGCTGGCGGCAGTAGCAGATTTAGTGCAATGGCCAAACTCTGCATAGTGTAGGACCTTAAACTTAGGATCTTTGCATTGTTTTTGTGCATTGCACTTGTCTAACATGCAATATATTTTCCTTATTTATTGGGTTTACTTTTAGTCCCACTTCCCATTAGAATAGAAAGTCCATGGATAGAGAGTCTCTACGTGTGAGTCATTGCTCAATCATTTATATATAGCAGCAAATAGACATTCAATAAATGTCAAAGTCCATGCCTGATTTGTATATGATGGAATATGGCAGAATACTATTCCTTTGCAATTCCATCAAGGATAGTGGTCGTAGCCATGATAACTGGAAATTCTAAATGGTAACTAATGAAGCAGCCTGGCAGGTCACTTGATTTTAAGTGATAAATCTTGGTTTCTAATTTCACATAATTGTTTTAATTGTTGAACCACTGCTAATATTGACTGTTTTAATAACCAGCACAGTTCTCCCTACTCATCAGTTGGATGAATGCCGGATAAATCATTCATTTTGTAATTATTTCAGTATGAATTTCTGATCTATTTCTATGTTTTAAATGTACATTCAGTACATGACTAAGAGTGACAATTTTTCAATAACGATATCAGTATTTAAATTCTCTCTACTGCTTTGTAAATATTTGTTTGCAGAATTTTGAAATCAAAATACAAAGTCATAGCTTTTAAAATTTTTATTTGTTTTTTTAACAGTACTTTTTTAACTGTAAAAATAAAGGAAGAAAATATTAACAAACAGACATCCATTTACAAAATAGCATAAGAACAGTACAAACAATACAGAGTTACAGACAAAGTGGTAGGAAATTAACAATGGTTGTTATGTTACATATTGATATCTTCAAAGTGGTTTCTCAGAAAAACAAATAGGGACACGCAATAGTGATCAAACCAGTAATCAGTAACTGTTCCTTCCAGTAAAGCAATAGAAGGCAGTAGTACAACTGTTAGCTCTCCTGTGTATTTTAATGTAGAGTAACCTCTTCTTTTCCTTGTAGTTTATTTTTTATTTTAAAAATTAAAAAAACTAAAAAAACAAGACAAAAATGAAAACAGCACAAAAACAACAAAGATGATACATGACCTTAAAACAAAATGATAAGAATTAACAATGGTTGCTACATTATATGCTGTTATCTTCAGTGAAGTTGCTCAGTCCGCCAGACATAAGAATGTAAACTTATTCAAACAAAGACAGTAGCAATCAAAACGAAAACATTGGAAATGATGCAGAGCTTCCCCATACAAGGCGGGAGGAGTTCAGCCATGGTTCTTATACCGCATATTGTGGTTTTCAGATCAGTCATTCTGATTACCAAATTCAGGCATGCAAAACTGGCCAAGAGAAAAGGAAATTTGAACAACAGAATCTGTATGTATATATCAGGAATAGGTGTATTGCCCATGTCTGTGGTGTTTTGTATCTTAATTATTGAAGGAACCCTAAGTCACTCATTCTGTAGTGAGTTCCACATCCCGAATCTTGCCAAATGCACATCCATGGCAATACTTAACATAGTTCCTCTCCCCTTGTTTTCTAGAAATTGACAGTAAGATTTTAACAGTAAGGTTTGCTTTTCTTAGTGAAGATACATCATAGGTGGTGGTGTGTGTTACAAAAGTCAGGTATAAAATATCTGATTGCCTCTCTTTTGGGAATATTAGTGTCCACTAATACACATTGCCCAGATGAATTATTTTATTAATGGTTTGTAAAATGATGGTGCTTTAGATCTACTAATTATTCATCTATTAACTAAACTATATCCATAAAAAGAAATTTTGTCTAATCAATTATTTAGAGACTCAGAGGTATGGTTCATATAGGAAAAGTAGGTTAAATGCCTGCTTTCTTTTTAGTTTTTAATTTTTAGTTTAATAGTTTCCTAGCATCCACTGTGGGTCACCATTTTAAATTTTTAAAAAGTATATTACGTGCTTATTTTCATTTCACTTATTCTTGGTGATGCTCAGACTGCCCTTTATTTGGCCAATAGCAGTTCCTTTAAATTGCCTTTTTGGATACAGTTTAATAGTCTTTGACGCCTTCTTTCCTTTCTAATGTGACACATGTTCAGCTCATTTGTCGTATATTTTGCCTTAGGCCTACAATCAACATTTCTCCAAAGATCTTTGACTCCTTTAGCAGAAATAATATATAAAGACCCCATGTCTTTATATATTTAAGCTAAATCTGCTTCCAAAGCCAATCACGTAACATGTACCACTACTATGCATTTCCTATATCAACAAGTAATCCCAGCATACCTGAAGTACCTGAAGGCCCCCTCTTCCCCGCCCCTTCTCAGTCTTTCAGTTTGTCTTTGCTGTCATACACTCTGAGTAAATCGTCCATTTTATGTCATTGGTAAGTGCTCCTGCAGTAGGAGTACTTACTGTTACTGGTATGGTCATTTTTTTTTTTTTTAATTTCACTAAGCTTGAAAATATAAGTTCTAAGACAAAATATACAGTGGGTTCATACTGGTATTTTACAATTATTTTTAGGGCTACAGAATTTTTGTTATTTGATTTTATTTTTCATCTTTACAAAATCACGGTTCCCAGTGATGTTAATATCATGGCTCTTTTTCTCCGGTCACTCATCTCACCCTGTTTCTTGGGAGGGTGGCAGGCTGGTGAGCGAGGTGCTACGTCCATGTGTGCAGACTGGAGCTAAAGGGCTCACCAATGAGATAAAATGGACTACCTGTTTAGAGTGTATTAGAGAAAGGCATACATTTAAAGATTAAAGAGAGGTGGGAGAGAGGGTGTTCAGGTGCTTCAGGTATGCTCTGAGTATTTGTTGATATGGGGACTGTAGATAGGAGACTAGCAGTGGCTCATGTTATGCCATTGGTGTTTGGAAGCAGATTGAGCTTTCTCGGATTGGTCAGAAGTAGGGGCAAAAACAGGGAAGCTGGCAGTCCTTCACCAAGGGATGATCATTCTTGGCTAATTGCTGCCAAGATTGTTATTTAGCTGCCGGGATTCCTGCAGATCTTAATGGGTTGCTTTCCAGGGCTGTTTGCTGCAGAGAGGTTGTGAGTGATTTGTCTTATCTTTTATATGTATGATAATGCTAATATTACTACTGACAACGTAATTATTGAAAGTTGTTTTAAGATAGTTTTATAGTCAATTATGTCTTTCAAGTATATTTCATGAGGTTAGAGTTAAGTAAACCTCCTTTAAAATCATGTTAAATAACTTGTGCGATTAGTACCACAGCTTGAAACGTATTTTACATTTTAAGGTGTTGCCTTTTATTAAATATTTAACTTTTAAAATTACCTTAAGCATATGCCTGGTTCCATAGTTAAAGGAATATTCTGATAATTCAAGGGTCTAATGGTGTAGCTGTTACCCTCTTTTCTGCACTTATATGTCAATATTTTAAAATTAATTCACAATTTTATTTTTAAATTTAAGCAATCACAGATATGTTCATGTGTGTTTATGTAATTTATATGCTTATATTTATGTATTATTTTTTTCACTGATGAATGTTAGCATGCAAAATATATTTATTTCTCCTTTCATTTTCACACTTAAAATATACTGAAGCTCACTCCTTCTCCAAGGCTTCATTTTGCTTGTGTGTATAGTTCAGAAAGTTTATGTATTCCATAGTTATTAGAAAATCTAATAATGTTTTTACTTTTGTTATTTTGTGTTGAGTTTATTTTTAGAAAAAATTAATTAGTTGTTTCAGGCCTTGGGCCCTCCTTGCTAAGACAGCCATTTGTGTAAGTTAAAGTTTTCCTAAATGTGGTTTAGTTTATTTTGTATGTAATCATTTGAAAGTGAGCGATATTGGCTTTTCTTTGTATCTCTTTCTTCTTTGTGGAGAAAGAGTCCTTGGAGGAATTGTCAGATAATTGATTGGTTGACCTACATGTGCAGTTGAGGGAGTTTTAGAGATTCTTTTCTGCTCACCACAAAAAAAAGTCTCCTGAGATTCGGACACATGCAGTCGTTTAATTTATCTTGCAGTTTTAAGTGTCACATAAAGTTCAAAAACAGATTATTGAGCTATTAAACCAAGTTCTAAGATGTTTTATCTTCCTAATGGGATAACACAGAGAATCTGTTCTGAGGTTTGATCTATAACCCTGTATAACATAGTTTAAATTTTTATTTAGGCAGTTTGGAAGGGATTTATTTTGCGAAAGAAACTGACAATAGCCCTAGAAGCTATCAAGGATGAAGATTCTGAAGAAGAATATGAAGAAATAGATTTAAATGATTTTACCTTCGATGAAGTAAGTACCAACTACAACAATGTTGCTTCTTAAAATATTTTGAGTACATTATTTTGGAGCTAAACCACCTTCTAAAGTGTGCATCCTGGTGACATTAAGTTACAGCTCATTTTTTTGTTGGGTAACATTTGAGGCAGCAATGCTACTAGTTTTCTCACATCTTGCTTTGCCCTACAAGGTTGTGCAGTTTGTAAAGGTGGTCGTAGAATGATTGCAAGTGTACCTTCTGCCCTTCGAGCAGATGCTCCAAATATAAATGTATTCTTACCTGCAGTGTAGTAGCCATACTTAGGGAGCTACCATTGATATGATACTGTTGTCTAATTGACCTCGTTGAAATTTGCTAGTTTTTTCCCCACTAATGTCCTATACTCCATCTGAGATTCAATTGAAGATCACAGTTGTAATTAGCTGTTATTTTCCCTCAGTCTACTTTAAGCTTGAACAGTTCCTCAGTTTTTCTGTGTATTCCATGAATTTGCTACTGCAACAGGAATCCCCTCCTTAGCCATGGTGTGAAAATGTTAATGGGAGCATCTAGAAAGAAACAGTTTATAAGTTTTAAATTGAGCACAGTGCTGAATAGCACGATGAAATCTCTCACCGTCGTTGTTCTCAGGACCTGAAGCGCCCGTTTGTTCGCCATATCCACAGCGCATACAACGTGCCCACCAGCCTCTTAGTAGCGATCTCAGTTGTATGACCAATGTTGTAGTATCAGAGTGCTGTGTTTAACCATAATTTCACATTTAACATTGGAGTCCAAAAGTAGTGATGCTTGACATTTTATTACACTATATTGGTATAACTGTTCTATTTTATTGTTATTGTTTTATTATCTTATGCCTTTCAATTGAGAAATTAAACTCTATCATGGGTGTGTAAAAGGATGATGCCGGTGACTGAGATGATGACGATGCCTTTGTCGCTTGTCACTTACTTTCACATCACATGGGTGGCTTTTTAACACGAACCCTCATACTCCTAAAATAAACAAGTTGAACTGCACTGCATTGTCTTTTTAACATATCGATAGATTTGACATACTAATATTTTGTTTAGGATTTTTGTATTTGTATGCAAGGAAAAGAAAGAAGTTTAGCCTGAAAATTTTATTTCTTGTATAGTGTTCTTCAGGTTTTGGTAGGACAGTTGTGTTGCCCTTATACATTTAGGTAGGAAATATTGCCTGTAGTATTTTCTGGAAGAGTTTTATGTAAGATTGATATCATAAAGTTTGTCTTAACATATAATGTTTCCCCAACATATTGGGGAAATGGTTCATGGAAATTTTCCTGTGTATTCTTCTGGGGTTAAGTATATTGTTACTAAAATCTCAACTACTTCTAGTTTATTAATTGTGTTTCTAAAAGTCTAAATCTTTAGTGATTTGGGGGAGGGTATTTTATGAGGTGAGAGAGGAATACTAAATATTCCTCACACTGATAGTGGGTCCTTTTTAACTGACTTTTAGTTCTGTCAAATTTGTCCTCAGAGAGGCTATTTATAATGAGATAATCTTTGATTATCAAATTTTATTGATGTAAAATGTAAAGATACTGGAAGATCATTATATTTGTAAAAGAGATTTAGCTTTATTCTGGCAAGCAGATAGTTTATAGGCAGAGATCCTTGTGAAGCTTATTTTCAAACTTTGTTATGTCTTTTCTATATGTTGTCTCCATTAGAGTTGGTGTCTTAACTGAGATCTAGCAGAGATCTTTTTCACCTTGTTTATCCCTGAATTCCATTCCAAGTCTCTGTGTTACTGAATTACTGAAGAAATTTCTTCTTACCTCATTAGTACCCAGTGTTAAAGTACTAAGTCCACTGTGATTCTCGGTACTGCATTTACTGACATAACCTTAGAATTGGAAACCCATGACTTGGAACACACATTTCTTTAGTTCTTTCACCTCTGGGTTCTTGACCCTCCAACTCTTACTGCTATGACATCTCTGCAAGTCACCATTTTTTTCCTCACCTCAGTGAAATTGCTACAAGCAGACTTTGGCTGAATGGCTGGACTCTCTTTTCTCTTAACAAAATTGCAAATTTTCCTGAAGTAAAAAATAGAAGAAATAAAGGACTCACATCAACATGAGATTCAATATGGGGATCTTGGCACCTTAAATCTAGTCTGTGTTGCTTTTTCTTAAATGCCTACAGCTCTATCTTTTTTAAAGGATGATTTTTAGAATATTTAAAGATATTACCAAGAGGATCTTAATTCTAATTCAAGCTATATCTTCATAGCCAGAATTGGTATCTTTATAAATGAATATGTCAGCCATCAGTAATCTTTTTAAAATTTCTGGGTAGCGTTCTTTCTGTAGTGAACAAAAGCAGTACAATCCCTGACTTCACAGGATTTTCATTTTGTATGAGGTGGCAGATGATGACCTCATCTATACATATTCAGTACCACTTAAGGTATTGAAACTTACTCTACAAATGGCAAACATCCAGGGATAGACCACAGTGCTTCACTGAATGATCACAGGAGGCCTGTTTAAAGGACAGCATTTGGGTGATGCTAAGTGTAAGGCAAATTTGTAAACCTTAGCACAGAAACCTAATGTATTTAAGGAGCATATAGTGTACAGTAGGTAGCACTGCTCAGTAATGGAGAATAGATAGAAAGGAGGAACAGAACAATGGACAGGGATTAGTTCATGTAATGCCTACGGAAAGCAGTTGGTGTCAAGAACTTTGGATGCTGTTTCAGATGCAGTAGAAAATTATTATTGCATTTTGAATATGGGAGCTAAATATCGCAGTATGAGTTATTTTAAACAGATGGCTTTGTTTGTCACGCAGAGCTGATAGTTTAAAAGAGCTTGTCAGTGAAGCCAAGTACTCATTAAGAAGATAGTTACTAATTTTCCTTTGACCTTCTCCAGCCACCATCACATTATTTTCAAATTATCTTATGTCTTATGTCTTCAAATAACATAAGCAAATGACCAGAATGTCCATTTTTTTATTTTTCTCTCAGATGTTCCTATATAGAAGACCTTTTGGAGTAGGATTTCCTCATTATTTATTTGCACAGTAAAAATAATTGCCTTTTGAGTTATCTTCTAGATTTTTAAAGATACCTTTGTAATGTAATCATATGAAATCTATTCAAACATATCATCTTTAAGCAGTCAACTACTGAATGTGTGCAGTATGGCAGATGCCGTATTGCTTGGTGCTGAGATAACTACATAGGCAGAAATAGTAACCGATATAAGATTATATTGCCGAATTAACCAAAATCACAAACCTACATCAGTCTGCTTCTGCCAAGAAATTTTTCCTTACATGCATTGACACCTCAGTTAGTAGTTGCCCAAAGGTAGAAAACCAAGAGCCATTTTGTTGGAGTGTTTCTTTTTAAATTTTGCATTAATGGGGATTGAACCCAGGTCCTTTGCACTGTGCTATGTACCAACCCTGTTTACCATTTTTAAATATTAAAACAAGGTCTTTTTTAAGTTGACGAGGCTATGCTCAAATTTACAAGGCTCTTCCCTGAGCCTCCCAAGAGCTAATATTACTGGAATGTACCACCATGCCTGCCTATGTTTACATTTTATTCAGTATAGTTTACCACAATTAATTGTGATAAGAATTGAGGGATCTGAGATTTTATTCTCTATAAAATCTAACCAGTTAGGCTTACAAACTGTCATGGATGCTGGTAGACGAAGTCACATTGCCAGGCTAGGGATAAAAATATTTATTACTTATTAGTAAAAAAATTTATTTACATTTTCATCAATTTCCTTTTGCCCCAAAATTCTATAAGGTGGAATCTGAGGAATTGTCTTGTTTTACTTCTGAGCTTAGTAAACTCCATGTTTTATAAAGGGCTGTTGGAAACCCTACGCAATTTATGCTCCAGAGGAAGGTGTCATCTTTATTATGTAGGACAGTGTCTTGGTTACTTTTCTCTCGTTGCTGAGACAAAATACCCAATACCCAAAATGAAGGAAGGAAAGGTTTATTTAGCTTACAGTTTGTGGAGTTTCAGTCCATACTTGGCTGGTTCAGAGGCAGAGTGCCACATGGCAGAGGGGAAACTGTTCATGGCGGCAGAACACAGCAAAAACAACCAGAACAGAAGGGAGAATGGCGGGCAAGCAGTCTTTACCTCCCTTACATTGTAAACAGGCTACCCCCACCCAGGGGGCATGTAGCACTCCCATAATTTCCATGTCCTCTTCCACGGGCTCAGGATGTATACAACCCCAAGTTGACACAATGTATCAACCATAACAGACAGCAAACAACTTTATCTTCTTTCCTGAAGAAACATTCTCTTTTTAAAATTTTGTTAGCTATTATGGACAATTTAAAAAGATATCCTGTAACAAATGCTGTCATAAACATAGGCAACAATGATAGAATCCTTACATTAGTCAGTTTATTTGTCCCTGGAGGAAAATAACTGATACCTATGACATAAAGTAAACTTTATTTTGGCTCACGGTTTCAGTGAGTTCAGTGCATGGTTGGCTGTCTCTCAAACAATGGCATGGTTGAAGGCTCTGCCAAAGCAAGGCTGCTAGATCCTTAGCAGCCAGGAAGCAGAGAGGAAGGAAAACTGGGAACAAGAATACACCCTTCCAGATTACTCCCCAGTGAGCACTTCTCCGAAGCAGGCCCTACCTCTTAACAGGCGAGTGCCTTTAGCTATGGGTTCATCAGGACATGTTAAAGGCATGGATCTCAGTGGTGCAGTGTTCAAAGATGGGGCTTTGGGAAGTGACTGAGTCACAAGCACTCTTACTTCATGAGTTTGTAGCTTGTTTAGACTGTAGACTTTAATTGGATGAAGTAGGTCACTGAAGGCAAAGCTTTGAAGGGTGTATTTTGTCCTTGACCCCTTGTGCTCTGGATTTTTCCCTCTTTCTCTGGCTCCTGGCTGCCATGAGGTGGGCTACTTTGTACCATCACATGCTCTCTGCAGTGGTGTTCTACTGCATCATAGCACAGAACCAATGGAACCAAATGAACTTAAACTGTAAAGCCCAAATAAATCTGTAAGCCCAAATCTTTGTTTCTGTATCACAGCTGTTTGTCACAACAATGTAAAGCTAACATAAGATCTGTAGAGAATTGTCTCCCAACAGTTTTTATCTAGTTTATTCAGGACAAATTTTCTCAAACATCTCCATGGACACTGAATACTCTATTTGAAAGAGTTTGTGACAAAATTCAACACATTTGCTTAGCAACAGATTTAATTAAGATTACTATGAATAGCTCAGGGTCCTCCTCAAATTTTTGTGGTGAACCTCCAACTCAGTTTGAGATTTTAATCCAGTTGTAGGTATTACACAAACTTTTTTTTGTCCCTGAAGGAAGCAGTATAAGAAAATTCTACCATCAAGAATGGGCTAACACAGACCTGATTGTTTTCAAGGGCCATGGTGGTGTTTACTTAAATACTTGAAGGTATATATCTGAGAATGGTAATGGGGAGATATTCCCAAGTATTTGTACATGGGAGGCACAGGAACTGGACTAGACTTTTTAATATATTTACAGGAAATAATTATCAAACTGTGCTAGAGGCTTTTGGGAAAGCGTGGCAGGCCTAACATTAAGTTAAGTTTATGGTGCATGCACCAGTTTGAAGTAGCCCACAGGAGCATTTTTCTTATTGGGGAAGACTGCAAGGATAGTTTGATAGCCAAAAGATCATTAGTTTTCCCTTTGTCTCTCATACCTAATAGGATTTCAGGTATTTTATTCAAAGGCATTAGGTTATTATTCTCAATCTACTTCTTAAAAATTAAGGAGTGTCATTCAGTACCTACAAATTTGCCTTCATTTTTGTTATTTCCTACTCATACCTGGACTTTCTCAAACTTAAAAGTTCAGGAATAAGGTACAAGTGTGTCATTATAAAATTTAACCAAGATTCATTTGAAAATTCTAAAGTTACTTTGGGGCCTGTACCCTAAAGATGTACCAATCATGCAGACCTATGCTTTCTTTTAGAGAAAAGAAATATTCACCATGCCCGGGAATGGTCCAAATAGAGCCCCAATTTGTCAAAACTGGTATAGATTATTTACTATGCATTTTTCCTTGATCATTATATTGAGAGTGGCTGACCTTATTGTAATTCGGTTTTTGTACGGTTGTTGTGCTACTGTGTGTATGTTTGTTAGTGTTTTTGTTCTTTTACTTTTAAAATTTAAAAAATCATAAAAATAATAGTATATTGAGAGTGGCTGATCCACTGTGGAGAGCCACATTCCCTGATCATACTGCCTTATCAAGATATGTAGATGAAGTGAACGGGGTACGGCCTGACTGCCAGCTCATTGTTAAGTAGTTTTGTACATAATTCTATTATTCCAGCGGTCTAGAACTTGAAAAATAGTAGAAACTAATTTCAGGGACCACAGTTGAATGACCAAAGTCAGCTGATTGCTAACTGAAAAGGGTCAGTAGGAATAAAAGATTGAAATTATGGTGTAGTCAGCATTCAGTAGGCAGTGGGAAGGGTTAACTAGATAGGACCTCCTCCTCCTCCACTATAAGATACATTTTTAAGAGTCACAGATCTGGCACACATTAATAGCATCTAATTTCAAAAGAAAAAGTCAAGTCCAATCAATGACTTGACTCCAGTTGTGAGCATCCTTATTGTACCCAGGGGGTTCTATAAATAATAAGCTGGGAGTTGTTATTTGTAGACCTAAGCAGACTATTGCATTTAAACTGAGTTGATCCAGCCCTCAACCAGTTGCAAGAATTCAAGGCATGATGGGTTAGCTGAGGTCCGTTCAAACCAACAGCTTTGACTGAGGCAGAGAAGTTAAGATAAATTTCCCTGAGAAGGATACCTGCCAGTCTTTCATAAAAGCTGATCTATCACTGAAGCCAGATTCACTTCAATTTTTAATATACCCTTTCCTTTTGACAAGTGAAGCTGTTAAAAACCTTTCTAACTTGTCAGCTGCTGCATCTAAAACTATTAATATCAGGCCAGAGACTCACCAGGCTTCTAAGGGATACTGACTTAGTTTCCTAAAAAGTCTAACAGGAAGTCAATGACTGCTTTTCAGAAAGAGTGCACCTAGTTGCTGTGTCAGAAACACCAGGAACCCAGAACCACAAAGGGTGTACCTAGGCACAAGCTACTTCATTGTTAGAGGTTCCCATTGCCTAAAAGTACCAGTCACAGTGT
Source organism: Dinomys branickii (assembly GCA_004027595.1). Lineage (NCBI taxonomy): Eukaryota > Metazoa > Chordata > Mammalia > Rodentia > Dinomyidae > Dinomys > Dinomys branickii. The sequence goes on from PVLD010011327.1 coordinate 49,679, forward strand.
TATATAGAATGGATGTGGGAACACCTTTTATAATTGTAGAGCCAAAAGTTTCTCCTTGACTCTGAGAGGACTGAGCACTGTACATTCACCTACATGGTCCCGAAAAGTGAGAAACAGGTCCCACAACTTTGTACACTGAATTGGTTTAGAGGATCACATTCATAAGGTGACTTTAGTTCTGTGCTCCACTGTGAGTCTTGTCCAAGTCTCACCCATTAAATCCACGCCTCTATACTGCGTGAGTGTTGGTAGGTCAGTGCCCTGCGTGAAGGGAAACATTTTTCTGTCTCCTCAGGCTAATAGCCATACAAACACCCTTTAAAAGATAGGGAAACATCTGTGACAGAACCTGGACGTGTGGGAGACCCACAGAGAATGGTCTCCTACTGTTAAGCATCTTTTATATGTAACAGACACAGTCAACCTCTGAAATCGTGATGAATAAGACATTTTCTTGATTCTTGCACCCACATTAAATTATACTATTTTGAAAAGAATTTGAATCATTTTAGTAAGCCTAGATCTCAATCACTGGAGAGAATTTTTGCCAACTTTTCGTAAAATATTTCTAAGATTTGGATAGTAAATATATAAAATAACATGTAAGTAGTTTGATGTGGCATAGTGCTCTACACTGACAATATGAGGTCTGAAACATTTTGCATGTATGCACGCGTATTAGTATCTGTTTTCTAACGCCATTGGTTTTTAAACTCTCAAAGTTGGATTATAGCAGAACGATTTCTTCGGTGGTCAGACGCCAAATATATGTATATCTGATCTAATGTTCAGATGTGAACACAGAGTTACAAATGTATTCAAGTTCATTTTGAAGATATAAACAAATATGAGAGTAGCTCTCTAGTGTCAGAATGTTCTCAGAGCTAAAGGATATCCAAATGAAAATTTTCTTAGAAATAACTAAAATTTCTATAAATGTGCAGTGGTGAGTATGGCATACGAATATACATTCTAAAAACAGTTTTATGTTTATAACTTTTGACCAATTGCTCCTAACATTTTAAAATTTCATTGCCCTCAATGTACCAGCTAATACCAAATATACTTCATATTAATAAGTTTGTCTTCATATAAATCAGTCTTGATTGTGACTGGTTATTTTGGTTGTGACTGCATAATTACTAAAAGCATCTTTTAGTATTTTCTATTAAATCTCATTTTTTGTGCTTCTAGAAATATCTTATCATGGTTAATGAATTACTCTGGAATCCTATAAAAATTTGTGACCTTACATTTAAATAGTGAAAAGTATTTTCAAGGTGTTCTGTACATTTAAATATCAATTTAAAAAAAACATGTTTTCCAGAGTATGTATAGGCTTTTCAAGTAAGAACAGTCCTCTCACATTGGTATGATAAGACAAAGAAGTCACTGTTCTGTGGGGACCCCATCCTGTGACAGAGAGAAAACAGCTGGATTTTCAAGGAACAGGAAAAAGATGGTTTTGCAGGTGTTTGAGGAAAAAAATAATTGTCCACATGAAAATCAGGGTAAGAGCCAGGCTTCTTGCCTGGAGACCCTGGTCCTGGGCTGCAGCCAGTTGTCAGGTGGCCCCCCGACTTTTATGATATGGTCTCCTGTCTCTTCAGAGCTGCTGTTCACTTTAGCCCTTTGTATCAGAACCAGAACATGGATCTGATTATAGCTGATGTGCGGTAGCCTTTTCCTCCCTCAAGGATCCAGGTTTTCATTTATTTGTCATTCAAAAAATTTAGAATTCTGAGTCCTGAGTCCTGTTTGCAATTTTGCATCAAATAGCAGTTCTTCTTTTTTTTAAACACATCCCTCATCAAATGTATGTATCACCCATCATAAGCCAAACAAAGCATGTTATTGTATGAGTCAACAGGAGTTTGCTGAATTCCTGGCCTGATTTCACACATAGTTAACATAACAGCTTAAATATATCTGACATAAAATACAGTATCTTTGAAATTATCTGTGCTATATGCATCAAAGCAGGTGGGCTTCACGTCAACTTTCTTTAAATATCTGATGCAGTCTCATGCTTCTTTCATGGCCTCGCCCCTGAGCTATGTAGCCACTGTGTCTACATTTCCAAACTTTGTATTTCTCTGTAACAGTGAGAAGGAGGAAAACTAACAGCTCTCACGAGAGAGCTGCCTCCCTCCCTCCCTCTCTCCCTCTCTCCCTCTCAGTCTCTCTCTCTCTCTCTCTGTCCAATAATGCTCTATTTAGAAGCACTAACAGTCTAGGTTTCTTAAATGAAAACAGTGTTTATTGTGTACAACATGGTTTGAAATCCATTTTGGAATGGATAAATCAAACTTGTCACATACAGTACATTAACCCTTTCATATTTTGAGGTAAGAATGTTTAGAACTCCTCTTGGCAAAGAATTGTACAACAGGACTTTCCAACTCATTCTTCCTGCCCAATAGGCACGATCTTTAAAGCCAGTGTGTATATCTGTAATATAGGTGTAATAAAATCTACTTGGAAAGAATCTGACTAAACACTTAACAATTCTTAAAGGTGCCTTATTAGCATGATGTCCAAATAACATTAACTTGATGAGATTTCCCAAGACATACGTACCATTGGTAAATGTCTATCATTGCGCTACTTCTGAATAATTACAATGTCTTAGTTTTATCTTTCTCCAGTATTTAAAAAAGCAGTCAAGAAATTGAAATTATACATATATTGATGGAAAATTTGCATCTCCTCAAAAATATGATTCACTCTAGTTTTAAGTTAAAAATATATTTATCCAGTTTATAATCCTTTTTAGAAAATGAATTAATCACTTCTCTGATTGCTTGTTTTTATAAAGTTTAAAAAAACTACAAAACCACAATTCATTCTAAACTATATTACATAATCCAAATTAATAAAAATTCTATATTCATGCTGTTTTTTTCCTTTTTTTAGTACTGGGCATTGAACTTGGGGTCTTCACTATAAGCTGTGTTCCCAGCCTTTTAAAAATTTTTTTTAAACTCACTAAGTTACCACTAAATTGGCCAAACTGGGTTTACCTTTCAGTCTTCCTGCTTCAGCCTCCCAAAATGCTGGGATTACAGGCATGTGCTACTTTCTCATGTCAGATAACTGAATTTTAAATATATAATACTATTATAATTAGTATATTTTTATTGTACATGGACAGAATGAATTTGCAAATTTTATAAATGTAGCAAAAATGTTTCATGGTGGAAAGGAGATTTAAGACAAAAAATTCAAACTTAGAGATGTATAAATTTATTATTTTTCCTTCAAACAGTTGAAATAGAGAACAGTCATTGTTATAAAATTATTTTCCATTCATACAGAAAATTTCTGACATTTTGCAGAAAACAATAAGTAAAGGCTAACCTGTTTATAGTGCTTAAACAAAATCTGATACTAGTATGAATTTTCAATAATAATGTTTGGTAGAAAAATATTGTAATGTACATGTGAAGGGCTAAAAGATGGTCTCCCTCGACTACACCTAGAGTTGGCTCAGAGACATATTTATAGGCACATGGTTCAAGACACGGAACAATCCGTACCTCCCTTTTTAGAACACTCAACATTCAAGTTTTCTCTTCATCCAGAGCCTGGGTATGAAACTCCTCTCACATGTTTCAGTGTTTGCATTGAGCAGATGCAGATCTTCTTCCACTGGAAAGGAGCAAATTTCCTGCGAATGAAAATTTTGTTATACTTTGTCTACATTGGTAGTGGATAAGACAAGTTAAAGGAAACTGTCTAAAAGTTACCCAGACTAAAGTTTGTACATTTGAACGTTGTTACTCGTACAGGCTGCCGTAGAGAGAGAATGGCTAGCTTTAGATCCCACCCGCTTCCCTTCACAAACACTGCTACTCTCCAGCCAGCTGCACCGGCCAAAGGTAACATGTCATGGAAACTTCTGAGTACTCCATCTTTGCTCGTTTCTTAGGGTTATGCTATGCTGCAGTGATTAATAATACAGTTTATTGACTTGAAAAACATAATTACTTTTAGAAGCTTTTGACTTCCTCCTCATTCCCAGATGTAATTTTTCATGTAGCTTTTCTTTCATTTGCTCCTAATTTTTTTTCTTTATTTTGGATTTCTTTCAACACTTTATTTCACAGTAGCAAAAAAAAAAAAAAAGAAAAGAAAAGAAAAAGAATGATATGCTTCAGCTGCATATTTGGCAGTAGACTAAAATCACTAGTTGACAGCACTTTTAAAATACAAAAATATGCAATAGGAGGGCAGCAGCTGAAGATTCTCAGTCAGAGGTCAATGGGCGGCAATATCTGTTATTTATTTGATAATCTTTGAAGTTTTTGCTTTCTGAGATTTTTAAGATCTTTGCAATTAATCATTTTTGTACATAGTGTATGTGAGCTCTCGCAAAAAGCATATTCTCCTCCACTGCAATGAAGCACGTGTTTATTCCAGAAATTTTAATTAATTACAATTTTTAATTTTATAATGAGTCCCTTATGAGGCTACTTAGTAGTATGCACATAAAAATATAAATGCTAGGATATTCTAACTTACTGTATACGTATTTACATGCTTTTGGCAAAGCTCCCTGGAACCTTGAAATATGATGATACCTCACTTCACTTACCCAGCCGTCCAGCTCAAGCATGGCCGTGTAATGAGAAAGAAAACTTGTTTTCATCAGAACACACACAATTAAATAGCAGGTAAGCTGACGGGCTGTTCTTAGGAAATCAGCCTGTGATGGACAAAAACATGACATTCCTCCCCAAAAGAGTGCAATTAAAAAATACATGTGAATTTAGTTGGTTTGAAGGTGCAACAGCATTTAGGGTTTAAGAGTCATGACTTTGAGATTCTATTGTAAGAAAAATATGTGAGGTGCATCAAAGCAGCTACAAAACTTACGTGCTGGTGAAATAATGTAATTAATTGCTGTAAGCAAGTGGATATTTACTGCTTTGTAGGTAGAGATAAGGATTGGAACAAAATTCCCAGTGTTCCATTACTTTTGCAAAAGAATTGAAATATGCTTCAAGTAATTGAAATGTAAACATTTTAAATTAATGACAGACTTTTATTACTTTTCAAGATAAAGCTTTCCTGTAACTTAAATGGATTTTATTTCCAAGTTTGCAACAACATAAGCAGCGTTTCGCTTTAAACAGTGCTGATATACGTGCGCTGATTCAGTTAAAAGTCATTTATTTCCACTGCCAGATCAGAAAATAGAACATTACCCTGGACACCTGAATCGAAGACCAGTAGGAAGAGTTTGCTAAAATCTGAAAAAGAAGAAAAAATTTCAGAAGAATGGTATGTGATCTATTTTTCCCTGAAACAATAAGCAATCAAAAGACTTATAAATGTCCGAGGCCTGTATTTTTTAGGATTCAAGAATGCTTTTCTTTTAATTTATGAGAAACTAAACATCTGGTTCAATTACAAGTTTCCTGATTGGAATAAAATTAATTTTGATGTGATATAATTAACATATGTATATATATATATATATATATTGACAGATAATTAAATATGGTCTGTATTTTTTTGCCTTTATTAAATACATCTCTTCATAGGGGTTTTAAGGATATTTCTACTGCTCAGCAAATGCTGAAGAGGGCGCATAAAATGAAATCAAAGAAATTAAAGAAAAACTTAGGTGAGTAATTAAGGGTCTTTGACCAATAAATTTAAATTCTTTTAAAATTTATTTTTCAAATTATACGTAATAAGAACAGAAATGAAGGAACAGATAAATGTCTAAGATAATGATCGAAAAAGTAAACTTGAGAAAATTATGCTATTACATTGAATGATTTATTACACTCTTAAATGTTCTCTTTGTTATTTTCCCTCTATGTTTTGTGGTTTGCTATTGATTGTTTTACCTATTGTGCACTGAGAATTATCATTTAATTTCTTTCTAAATTGGTTCATTTTGGAGAATGTTGATTCTGACGAGGACCTTGCTTCATGTGCTTGCTTATTGCTTTGCATGATTTTAAATCACTTGATTATTCAATAAACTTTATACATTTATAAGTTTGTTCATTTTAGTGAAGAATACTTCGCAATATTGCCACCTTGGAAAGGAACCACAATTCATGTATTTTATGATCTTGAAAAATGTGGGAAACATTTAGAGGGTTTTTCTTCTGTCCTCATGCTAAACTCCTCTTCGATTCATTTGTCTTTGGAGAATGAATTATTTTCATATAGTTACTTAATATGAGGAGTAGTTCATGAATCTATGGCCAGAAATAGCAACAATAGATTATTCTATATCTTTTTACCTAAAACTACTTAAAATTGTTTACATATTACGTATAACTTTCCTCAGTTTAATAAAGTGATAAACTCATGGGCTCAAAATAAGTCATAGGACTTTTTCAAAAGCTGTGCATTTTTTCATCACAAAATAAAGCTAGATTTACCCTGGAATTGTATTTCATATAAATATACAAATAGTAGTCAAAAATTATTCTATCCTTAATGATTTTTCTATTTATTATTTAATGACTAGTTCAGTACAATTCCATTCGCCTGAAAAATTTTATGCTGATTTGATCTTAAAAATAGAAACAAACGTAATCAAAACGCTTCGATTTCGAAGGAATAACTGGTATCTAGCAGTACATCACTGAGTAGCCACTGACGAATTACTAGTGAGCCATTTTTATTTTCAAAACATACAGCTTTCTTTTCCTGTTACCAGTGACACCTTAGTTTATACTTTCTCTTTGTAAGTAATTAATAATTTTTGTAGTTTACTAAGAATTTCTCAAATTTAAAATACTGAAGTGTTAACCATTATTAAAGAAACTATAAATAGATCCTGTACTTTTAAATTTATCTTTGCCTCCTGCAGTCTTGTCTTGTAAAGTACTATTACATCGCTCAGGGGTCTGGGAACTAAATGTTCTGTGGTGGTTATCACAGTGAAATGCTAACTCCACCCCCTCACAGTCTGGAAACTCTCAATTGTGAGGATATAAAATTTAGAACAGTAAGTCAGGGTAACTCCTTCATTGCTTCAATGTATGCTTCAACTCATCTTCTAGAGTATCAAAACACATACTTTGTTTTGAAAATGACAAAAATTTCTGAAGCTCCTGGCATAAGATTATTGTCAAAATATCAATTTAAAAACTGATTCAGGCAATGCTCAACCTATAATTGTGTCCAGTTTATAGTCAACTTTTTTCTCTATGACTTTAAAAAGCATATTTATCATTGTTACAGTGGCCTGTAAAGATATAGAACAATTGATTATTGCTATTTCTGGCCATCGATTCACGAACTACTCCTCATATTAGGTAACTATATGAAAATAATTCATTCTCCAAAGACAAATGAATCGAAGAGGAGTTTAGCAAAAGTGAAGAAAAGTTTATCTTTTCAATCTTGCCTTATCATATTGACTCTGGAAATACATAGGTCTTAGTAACAAGAATTACTTTGCTTGAGTAGATTCTTCATGAATCTGTATAGTAAATATGTTTTAGCAAATGATTCAGTAAGCGATATATGCCTACATATAAATAATCATAGATTCCATGGCCACAGTGAGATACAATTAGGAATAAAGTAAGCTTTTTTAAAAATCAGTCACAAGGGGGCATATTAGAGTAACAAATAAAAAAGAACAACCAGTAGTCCCACTTAACAATTACATTTATAATTTAAACTTTTTGTGAGGGGTCATTAAGCATGCCCTGTTAGATAAAAATTCTAAATAGTCTTTGAATAATTTTGTGGAGATTGCTGTAGTTAAACACACGTAATCCAAATTGCGTTACTATTACTGTATGATTTTGAATTTCTATGTTACCTTGTTGTTTTGTTTTAGTTTCATCAAAATAACATTAGATTAGTAGAACAAAGCCAATTTTCTTTCAGTTGTGAATACCTCGTCTAAAATTTGATCATCAACTTCATACTTTCCTTAATATTTTCCTTTACTCTTCCTACACAAAGATGTACAAATCAGAGATCTTAAAGGAGAATTAAGATGAAAAAGATGAAAAAAACCCCAAAAGAATCCTTTCCAATTGTCACGTCACATTTATTTATTAGGTCAGTGATGTAGCACTTCTGTTATTTTTGTCTGTGAGTAAATCATTTAAGATTCTGTGCTTGGAGTTTTCTACTTACAGAACAAAGCATGTCTCACTGCCTTTTTCTCACTTTGACGATTCATTCTGGTTGTATTCCATTACCTTAGCTGAATAAAATAATAGTCATTGTTTTACATTTTTATTCATTAATTTGATAAATTTAAATTTTAAATATTTAAATTTTGTTCAAAATGAATGTTTACTACTGAGTTTAAATCACTAGTAAACTAGTAAAATGTACTGCAATATGTACATTTTTACATGGCCAAGATGCCAAGTTGGAATTTTCTGGCCACTAGAGGACAGTATTGTCCATAAAACTACTGACGGCAGCCTGCCGTGCTGGGGTCAGGAGGAGAGTGGGAGGAGGGATGTCAGAGAACAGGAATTCAGTTAAAGAGAACACACAGTATCTTACATTTTGACAAAGCAGCAACCTTCAGAGGCCCAGAGTATGGAAGCTTTCATTGAAATTCAAATTTCTGCCAAGAAAAAACACAGAACAAGTTGCACAGTATCAAGCATTTAATAATATTTCTTACTTGTATCTTTTACGTATTTTTATGAACCCAGGATGATGAGTAAACAAGACTTTGTATAAGATTGGAATGAAAATAAGACGAGACAGATGTTCAGTTAATTTAAGGAAAAAGACAATGATGGAATCAGTTGCAGAGAGAGAGGAAGGGCGTTGCTGAAGGAGTTGATGCGTAAAGCGAGGAGCTGAAGAAGCACGCACAGCTCTGAGGGGAGGCTCCCTTGATGACATCTGGTGGCTGAACTGCATTACAGAGCGGAAGGAGGAGTAGGGCAGAAAGAGGAGGAATTATGGGAAGCCACAGGATGAAGTCACAAATTGTTAGGAGTTATCACGCGCTATTCAGTTTATGTTTGGATTACGGTTGTTGTTTTTTCAGTAAGCACGTAATTGCTTTTTCCCTCATGATTGACATAAGCTTGAACCAATAATGACTGGTCTTTGTGTGGGATGTTTGTTTGTTTGTTTTTACTGTTCCCTCATGGAGAATAGTAATTTAAGAATTTAGGTAAGTGCACTTGGAATTTAGCTGAAATGAAGGAAAGTCTAGAATTCAGTACTTCAGTGAAGACTATGTGGAAAGTGAGAAGTTGCAGGTTTATTGAAAACATGCAAGGTCAATAACCTAAGGGTAGGGACCGCTCTTGGTAGCGAGGCTAAGACGAGCTGGGTAGGGGAAAAGAGTGGGTGGTTTGCTATGGAGCAGTCCTCAGAGAGGGCGAGGTCTGACTGGAGGAAGTTTGGTGCAGAGGGGCTGGTAAGAAGTTTTATGACTAAGCACAAAATGATACAAATACACCTTTCCAACATTTCTTATACTTCTATATATAAAATTTAAAACCTCATAAATAGAGAAATAAAAGAGCCTTGGACAGAACTTCCAGGAATAACTGCTAACTGATTGAACAACAAATTAGATAAATATTACTAATATAAATTTGACAGTGTATACGTATTAGACTGTATTTTAGTTTCTTCATTTTGTTTGTGTTGAATTTAAATTAGTTAATAGTATGCCTTTAAAAATCATAACTAATCATACAGAAAGTGGATAATACCAAATGTTTACATAAAATACTGAAAGTAAAATTAGTATTTTAGAGACTGAAAAGGGATTATGAGCATGACAAAATATTGCCTATCATAAAAATTATGTCACTTCAACCGGACAATGGGTACAAAGTATCAAATACAGCTGACGTGTGTAATGAAACTTGGTTTACTCACCTAGGGGGTTCTTGAAATATTTAAAGGTATATTTAACAGCTATTGCTGACACTGGACAAGCTGCGCTGGAAAAATTAAAAGATTGTTTTAAAAATGAAAAAGGACTCAGTGGACCTCTTTTGATAGTCACACAGAGTAAACTTAGTGTGCAAAGCTGACCTTGCGATGCATGAAAAATGTGTCATAAGCTGTGCTGTACAACACTTACCTCCTGGCTTTCTTGATAGATTGTTGTTTGATTGCAAGCATGGCGTTTTATCCACAGGGCGATTTCTAGGAGCTAGCAAACGCAGTTGAGTGTCCCCGTCTTAAATTACTGTTTTTTGCTTCTTATCATTATCCCTTTGCTATTTGAATTTAGTTTTAAATCGATTTAAGGTGATGCAATTGGAATGTTTTGAAATCAAAGCATATCTGTGGTGTAGCACTCTTTAAATGATTTTATTGAGAATATTGAGCTAGACAAGTCTTGTAAATATTTTATATGTATTAAATTATGTGATCTTGATAACAGTATGAGGAAAGTGCTATTTTTATCCCTGTTTTACATGTTAAGAAATCAAGTTATTGAGAAGTGATTATTTGCCCAAAGAGACGCCAAAGAATTTCTAGCCATAGGTTTACCTCACTGTGGTATACTGACTAAAAGCACTGTTTCTTAGGTATTTCACCTTATCGTTCAGAAACATATGAGGTATTGTCCAAGAAAATAATGTCGGAAATATATAATAATCCTTATGTCATTGCATGTCTGTTAGGTGCTCTTTGCTGAGTACCAGCACTCATATGGGCAGGAGATGTGATCCTTCCCACATTATTTCACGAATCCCCACTGTAATGCTTCAAAGGGAGTATAACTTCTGATGCACAGAGGAGGAGGCGGAGGGGGGAGCACTTTCTTCAAAGTGATGCACATGATGCAAAAGGGAGCAAGAGTCTAAGCAGCTCCTGTTCAATTGTTCGGTCATTGCTCAGAAAACACACAGCTATGATAGAACAGCCAGAGCAAGAGCGCAGCAGGTGCCTGTAAGTTATCACAGCAGCCTGTAAGGGGCTGCACGTTTTCATCACGCAGAAATCTGTCTTTCCTGATTGACTAGTACTACTTGTGAGTATATCAATATTTCCAGTAAATGATTTAGATAATACATACTACTTATTTTATTAAATATGTACCATGTTCCATTACCCTTATGGATAGTTCATACTGAGTTAATATAGAAACTTCTGTTATAACACCTTATATTATATATACATATGAGTGTATCCAAACATTGACTGGTATTTTCCATAGTCTTGGGAAATGTAGTATCTTTTTATACTCAGGAATGATAATTACTACTAGTGACGAATGAAAATTGTTAGTTTGCTCATTGTGGAGAATAACTGCAAATGCTGTTCCTCTTGATTCTCCATGTTCTTAAAAAGACGGTGCAACAGCGTTCAGTTAAAATATATAGTTGGTATTCCTAACTTAAAATCTTTTTTTCCATTTAGCATACTCGATTCTATCACACTAGATCTTCACCAAAGATTCTTAAACTCTCTTACCTTTTGCCAGATGACATAAGATGCTAAGAAAATCTGTATGGCTCTAAATTGTGCTTTTATGTTATCCTGATAATGCATAACTTCCCACCCTTTATTTCACCCCTGCTACTTAAATCACTACCTTCTCTTCTTTTAGTTCTTAAGCAAAAATTTAATGCAGCAATACCAATCCCAATTTTCACATCCCATAGAAAAATTTATTACCAATACAAATTATAGTGCCTTTTTTTTTTTTTTTTTTTTTTTTTTTTTTTTTTTTTTTTTTTTTTTGTCTTTTGGAGATAGGGTCTCACTATGCAGTTCACGCTGGCTTTGAACTCACTTATGTAGCCCAGACTGGCCTCGAACTGGCAAGGATCCTCCTGCCTCAGCCTCTCAAGTGCTGGGATTACAGCCGTGTGCCACCATGCCCGGCTATCATTCTCTTTATTCATAGTCATTTTATTTAATTTGTCAAATTAATAGAATTTGATGTTCTTGGCTTTAAAAATTATAGATAATTTATTTATCTTTGTCATGTAAATATGGTACATTTGGGCAGAAGAAAAAATATTTTATGTGATAAATGAATGAAAATAATTTTTATTGGTCTTTTATCCCATTAGCTTTTTGTTTCTTGTTTTAATCTCTTATATTTTCCTATGCTATAGTTTAGAGAGGAAAAAGTAGTTACATGGTTTCTCATGTGATATCTTTCACCTACTTATACATTTTTGAAATTTTACTTATTCCATAAAAATACCAGGAATTTAAAAATGCACCTAAGATAACAAGCAGTAGAACATCTTCACAAATGAAGGTCGTAACTATGAAGTTTGCATAGAATTTTTAAACATTATTAGTATGTCTTTATACTAAATACTGGCTAGATGTTTAAGCTTATAACCAAGAATATATGCATGACTGGTTAGCTTTTGATATTATAAAGTTTCAAATAACACCACCAATTTCATAAAGCACTAGAAAAGGAAATTTTTAATGGCATCGTAAAAGGCATATGTAGTCAGATCAAAAAAAGATAAAAAAGCTGACCATTGCGTTTGTCCTTTTCTTTTATCTAGATCCTACTGTGCGCCTGGCATTGTTCAAAAACAGTGAAAATAAAGTTTCTCTTACAAAATCACCAAGAAAGGCACATTCCAGGAGACATCGTCACTCAGAAGGTATGATTTAATAATGGATACAAAAAAAAGATAAGATAGAATATTGCAGTCAGAATGCACTTTAAATCCTCCGTAAACCCTAAAATACACAGATAAGAAATATATGCAAAATATATAGCTAGGTATGGTAGCACAAGCCTATCACCTGAGCACTCAGGAACCTGAGCCAGGAAGATCACCATGAGTTCAAATCCCACCTCGACTATGCAGTGAGTTCAAGGCCAATCTAACAACATAGAAAAAATCTGTCTCAAAAACCAAAAACAACGACAACAAAAAATGACCCACAGAGGGGGAAAAAGTTTTAGTCAATTGTCCTTCAGACAAGGACTTTTATGTAAAACCTATAAAGAATTCAAAAAAACTCAGACTATCCCAAATTCAGAGGCTTAATCCAAAAGTAGCCATCTGAGATGAATACATGCTTCTCAGATGAAGAAATAGCAAATAAAATGAAAAAATGAACATAACTGGTCATGCAAGAGATACAGATTTTTTTTTTTTTTTTTTGTGGTACTGGGGATCAAACTCAGGACCCTGCGCTTGCTAGGCAGGCACTTATTCCACTGAGCTATATCCCCAGCCCCAAGAGATGCAAATTGAAACAGCACTGAGGTTTCATCTCACCCCAGAAAGAATGGCTACCATCAACAAATCAACCAATAACAAACGTTGGAGGGGCTGTGGGGGAAAAGGAACCCTTCTCTGCTGTTGGTGGGAATGTAGACTGGTGCAACCACTGTGGAAATCAGTGTGGAGATTCCTCAAAAAGCTAGGATTAGAGGTCTGTTCAACTCAGCTATGCTCCTTCTGGGGAGCCCCCCAGAATAATTAAAAACATCATACCACAGCAATATTTGTGCACCCATGTTTGTAACTACACAATTTGCATAAGCATTAATAGCTAAATCTTAGAAACAACCCAAATGCCCATCAACCAAGGAATGGGTAAAAATGATGTGGTAGCTTTATGCAATTGAGTACTACTCAGCTTCAGCCATTAAGAAGATAATCTTGAGACTTTTATAGGTAAATGAATGCAACTTGAGACCACACCTATTAGTGAAAAAAATCAGACTCACATGTGTAAACATCATATTATCTCCCTGCTGTGAGAAACTGAAAGAGTAAATAAGGTTTAAAATGTATAATAGATATTTTGAAATGGGAAGAAACTGTTTAAAAGGAAAACGGAACTAGAATTGGAGAAAGGGAAAAGGAAAGGAGAGAAATGCAAGTTAGTTACACTGTTAGTGTCTTTTAGTTCATTGAAAGAAAGGGCTCATACTAACATCGATTAGAGAATTGTTTATGCCTGTGTCTTGTACTCTAAGTAGCTACTTTGAAGATGACAGTATGCAATGTGTTAACTTTTGTTTTCCTTCAATTACTTTTCTATGAAATTCTTACCTTTTTTCAAGAAAATAAAAATGAATAAAAGTCAGAATATAGCTCTTAGAGCTAAAAAACTAATGTATTGTATTGATACATTAATGTGGTAATTTAGCATTTGTATTATTGCTTATGCAAATTTTAAATATTTTGTGTTTTTATGTGAGAGTTTTATAATGCTGTAGTAACAGTGTTATGCATGTTACTTAAACTTTACAGTCACAGATAATATTAACTTATATTAGTGGAAGTGGTCATATGTTAAAATGATACTCCAGTGTGTGTACTTTGCTAATAATATGTAAAATATGTAAACATTGCATTAAACACTATAAGTAATACTCTGGAATTTTAAATATTTTGCAATACTTAAAGGTTGTCCTACTCATTTTTATAGTGAAGGACTGGTACTTCTAACTGGCAGATTATATTTCAAATTTTAACATTCTAAAGTTATGGACTTGCTTTATTCAATAGAAACATAAATGCTATATTGTGGCAAACATGACTTAAAATAAGTTTGCTCTTTGCTTTCTATTAATTATTAAAATCTTTAGTTTTAGCAATACGTTTGAATAGTGATTTCTAATAGAATGAATAGACTCAAATATATTTGAGTGGAAATGAACTATTTAGGAATATCCATATTTTATCCTCTATAAATAAACACATCCTGAAATTTATGATTCTTTGTAATATAACTACAGAGAGATACATTTTATTTGCATTTCTATTCAGTACTAGTTAACTGCAAAATAAAGCAAGTTTGGTAAAGAATAAATTTATGCTTTTTTAAAGATACCTACTGAAACGTGTAGGGGTAAAATGTAGGAAATCTAGTTTTCTTTAATGTCCATAGCAATGAACACACACACATACAGATAAATAGATAAAGCCTATATGCTGCATTGTTGAAATTGTTGTATCAATAGGCAGTGGCATGTGGGGGTTTGTTTTTCCAGTCTAATTTTTTAATATTTTAAATTTCCCATAATATAACATTTTAAAAATTGGCGCTCCTTGGATATGTCAAAACTCAATATTACTTAAAAATGTTTATAAGTTAATATGTTATAGAATTAAAGGCTATTTCCAGTAGAAAGTGAGGGTTGGGTTTTAATCAAAAATCCTTTCCTTGTTACAGTCTTAACTCCATCCATTTACTTTTTAAGTAGTAGAAATTCTCCTAAAATCTGTAACAATTCCACAGGTATTACCTGTTCAATAGGAGCTTGTTCCCTGTTAAAGAAGAACACTTATGAAGGAAAAGCCTGGGGAGAAATAATTTAGACAAATCTGGAAGTCAAACAGAACTTCATCCTAACATGTTTTACTGTGCTTTCTCTTGTTCTATGCACAGTACAGTTTTGGCGCCTTCTAGACTAATATAATGTGCATGCTCACATTTACTACATCGTGCACTAATGTCAAATACACTAAGAATAGTTCAAAGCCATGATAAAGTGGGGCATTTTCACATGCATTTTTTGCTTTTGTTTTCTCTCCCTATGTGAAATGTGCTTAATTTATGCTTTTGCTTTGTTGTCTTGTTTTAGTTTGGTTCTTTGGCAACCGAGACGCTATGGGCACTTCATGTATTTCACTGCATGAACTCCACGCGGGTACCAGATTTTCTAGCTACTGAAAATTAGTCACTATAGGGCTTTCTTTTTAAAAAAAAAAAAAATAGACTTGGCAAAAACTGTTCTACATGGAAGTTTCCCACACATTGATATGTTTACTTTTACTCTTATTTTTTTTTAAGAGGACAAGGGTGAGATGCGGGAATGTGCTCACTGGTGGCCAGGTTTACCGGGCTCTGAGTCACACGTCCAGGCGCCTGCTCCTTTTCTGTTGTAAAAGAGGATGCTTAAATGTTCCACATCCTTAGTCATTCGAGAAATGCAAATAAAAACAACATCGAGATTTCATCCCACCCCAGTAAGACTGGCCAGTATGAAAAAGTCATCCAATAACAGATGCTGGCGAGGCTGTGGAGAAATAGGGACTCTATTACACTGCTGGTGGGAATGCAGACTGGGGCAACCACTGTGGAGAGCCGTTTGGAGATTTCTCCGCAAACTAGGTCTAGAGGTTCCATTCAAACCAGCTATTCCTCTTCTGGGTATTTTCCCAGAAGATCTGAAAACATCATATCACTCTGACATATGTGCACCCATGTTTATAGCAGCACAATTTGTAATAGCTAAAATGTGGAAGCAACCCAAGTGCCCATCCACA